>BSBK01009129.1:0-283588 GCA_027943335.1 Chamaecyparis obtusa
CTCTTTCATTACCATCTCTCTCTCTCTCTCTCTCTCTACTTCCCTTACCCTAGATCTCTTTCTTACCTTCTCTCTCAACCCTTTGCCTCTCTCTCTCTCCAAAGTGAGAGAGTGAGAGATAAGGGAGAGAGAGAGAGGGTAATGAAAGAGAGAGTAGATAAGGAGGAGAGAGAGAGAGAGAGATTTGGGTGAGAGCTATTCTAAGTCTGTCATAGTGATGGGGTCGAAACTAAGTGAATTGTGATAAAATGATTTAAAACCCTTTGGGAATCCTTTTGCCAACTTAAGTTTGACCTTAGAATGCATGATGGATTTTGGTAGGTAACCCTGTTGAAGGCTTGCAGAATCCTAAAATTTGGCTAAGTCTTGAATTTTTCAAATCTATAATTTGCATGTTAACTCCTATGAAGCTGGAACCTATCCCAAACATCTTGAAAGCACTATATTTTATAATTTATACAAATATAACTTAAATTATAAGAAATTAAAATTATCAAACTTATACTTAAATGTTATATTTGTATAAATTACCCCCCCTCTCTCTCTCACTATATAAATTTTTTTCTTACATAGGGTGGATGCCCTATAGGGTGTATGCCCTATAAGGCGCACACCCTATTTGGCGCACGCCCTATGTAAATTTTTTATTTTTTACATAGGGCACATGCCCTATAGGGCGTGCGCTCTTTGTAAAGGATTTGAATTGCCCAAGCCTAAGGCTTGGGAAACCCAAGCCATAGGGCGTGCGCCCTATAGGGCGCACACCCTTTAGTGCATGCTCACTATGTGTGATGGGGGGCCAAAAAGAAAAGTGGCAACTTTTTGGTACCCCATCTTTGTGCACATACCCTTATATCAATTTAAATTTGATTCTGACACACAAGCTAAATTACAATTACTAAGGGAAGGGTATCAGTAGTTAAATGCACTCCAATAGCCAAGCACTTTTTGTGTACTCAACCTCCCAATTACTTTTTTAATGAAACCAAAAATATATAACTAAAATCCCATTAAAATTTTTCACATGTACCAATAGATGATCATTTATTAGCTTTTTTGGTTCATAATTGGCCCATTTGTCTATAAGTACTAACAATTTTGAGTGCATGATTATCAAGGCATATTTAGTTAGGTATTAAGAGACACTTTGTAATGACCTCTTTTTGACCCTTCAATGCTTAAAAAATTCTATAGGGATATTCACTAATACCCAAAAGCTAAAATATATATTTTATGTAGCTAAGTCACATATGAAGATAACAATTTTTTTTTGTCAAAATCTAATCTGTATTTTAGGCTCTATGAGTGTGTGAAGTTAGCTATAATGGCTACTCGTACACTTCCCCTACTTGGTATTATGCAAATTTTATTATCTTGATTTCTTTGTAGAGAATATGAGAGAGGTGACTACATTAAGTGAAGATATTGGACATATTATTATATGACATTATTAGTTGAGATTTATGAAAAGATTAAAAAATATAAAACTTTTCTTTTAATTAATTAGATATAATTAATGAAAATGATAGTAGTTTAATTACACTATCATCTAGGTTCAACTCTTCTATCTTTTAATTAGAGGTATTAATATTCAATCTCATGTTTTTATAATAGCAACAATAGTCTAGGTTTTAAATATAAAATAAATATCGCTATTTGTATACACCTAAAAATGGTCAAAGAAAATATCAACGAGATTCAAGCCATTTGGATTAAATAAATAAATAAATAAATAATTATGTAATTGAATTAACACCTTGATTATATAAATCATTTAATAATTAAATCCAACACTTTTAATAATCAAGACATGGCTAGTTAATTACTTCTAAAATATCTCACATACCATTACATGACAAAACTTGAATCAATCAATGAGAGAGGATGAAAATGTGCACATGGATCACTAAAAGGATTTTCTATCTTGACCATCCAATCTTAAGATTAAATCTTGCCCATTCAATCTGGATACCTCAACAAACCCAACTCAACCTCTTACCTTGATCATGGTTAACTCAACTCATATCTGACCCACCCCCTCCAGCTTGAGAAATCTTATAAATAGGATTCACAAAGGGTAAGTGCACCAAGATGGTGTGCAAAAAGGGGGGTATAAGTGGCCATTTGTTTCTAAAATTAGATAAACCTAAACGTCAAGGAGAAATTTGAGGGTCATCCACTGAAAACAAGGAGTTGTACAAATAATAAGAATTGTAGTACTTTAAAGATAGCTTTTTAAAATACTAAATACTTTTAAAAATGGATAATATTAAGAGGGTCAAATGTATCATGCACAAAAAAGTATTCTTGATTTTTTCAAAAAAACATAACATAACTGTTTTGATGCGCTTCACAAAATATATAGTAAGATTTAGTATTTTCCAAAATATTTTGGTAGGATGATAGGTAAGAGTGAGATCTTGAAGTTTTGTATTTGTCTATAATTTTTTGTTGAGTATGTCTTTTAATATGATTTTTTGGAGTGACCGCATCCCTAAAATATGGTATATGTTCATGCACTAGGCATAACTTCCATAGAAATAATAAAAAATGAAAACTTATTTTTTTTAAGTGTATAGAATCTAGTGTAGAACAATAATATATAATTTTTGATATTTTGTTAATTAGATAAAAATTTATTAAAAAAAATTGTAGACATGTGTCTATGAGGATTCTCAAGGCACTAATAAAGAAAACTAAAATTTATTATGCTAATATTGTCCAAAAATAGAAAAAATTATATGGCTAGAAAGATGAGAAAAGGTGTGAGAATATGGTGGTAATTTTAGAGATACCCACCCTGATCATTTGTAAATCTGGTGATGATGAAGTTGATAAATCATGTTGGAAGATGAAAAAATGTGTTAAGGGATAAAAATGGAGAGAAAATGGGCTTGCAAGCCTTAGAGTCATTTTCCAATCCTCTTACCAAGCCAAAACCCATATGGGTTTTGATGTGAAAAATAATGTGCATGGATTTTGAAAAAAAAAGTGTCATTCAAAGGTTTACATAACTTGTGCAAGTAATGTGACGCAAGGGAGGATATGAAGAGGGGCCATAGATACAACCTAATCACCAACCTCCTTGAAAAAACAACACACAGAAGCAATCACACAACAAGGAGAGAGAGAATGAAGGGAAAATCATCTATTATTCATTAAATAACCTCATACATGTTAGGTTCTAAGGCTTTCCTAGTTACGACCTAATACATTCAGAATTCAATTACAAAAGTCCTCCACATGCGAGGTTTCAAATTTCAAAACTCCTCTTCTGTTTTCTAAACTAACCGATCCTAAAACTACAACCAACTACTTTATTTATACTAGAGGCTATCGAAACAAGTCAGCCTTCAGATCCATCATTGGAGAAAGAAATGACTAGATCTAGGTCCACACATTTTCCAATGATCGATGCAACCATTAACTCTATGACCAAAATTCAATGCGTAAGTTGGCCTCAACATAAATCCAAACTAAACCCCTCAGTGAGAAATATTATCGAGCATCAGGAAATTAACTCAGTGAACCAACCGAGCCAACTTAGTGAACATAGGAACTGAGTAGCAATCAAGCCCTCGGTGAAATCGGGAATACATCACCGAGTGCCAAAAAGAAGGTACCGAGCATATCTATCAACTCTAACTTATTGTTGGTGATATATGATTGGCAAGAAGCCGAGATGCTCCTAGATCAGACACCTAGGGTTTTTTTGAGATGATTCTTTGAATCAAGTAGCAAGTATAACTTGAGCTAAATCCAACTCAGATTGTGTAATCCATGAATTATCCTCAATCGGTCTGCTCTTCCACTTTACTAGATACTCCACGTACTCTTTTCATCTTGTTATTCTTCCAATTCTTTGTTCCAAAATCTTCTCAACTTCTTTTGTTTGCTTCTTAAGATAATCATTCAGTACTGTTGTTTCCTCATCAGGTTCATGATATTCATACAAGTCTAAAATGTTGAATATAGGTGATATATCCACATCATTAGGTAACTCAATCTCATAAGCATTTCCACTGTCAAGTTTTCTCAATATCTTATAGGGACCAAATTTCTTCATTTTCAACTTTCCATATGTTCCAATAGGAAATCTACCTTTCTTCAAGTGTACCATTACTTCATCCCCAATTGAAAAAGTATTATATCTTCTTGATCTATCTCCTATGTCCTTGTATTTCTGATTACTATTCTCCAACTTATGTTTCACTTCCTCATGCAATGTCTTCATGAACTCAACAAACTCTTCTCCTTCTGCACTTCTCTTTTCTTCGCCAGCAATGTCCTTCAAATCTGATATACCTCTCAGTTGTATGTCATTAACAATCTCAAAAGGTATTTTTCCAGTACTCCTATTCACTAAATTATTGTATGCAAATTCTTCTTGTGCCAACATAGAATCCCAATCACTTGGTTTATCTCAAACTAAACATCTCAACAAATTTCCTAAACTTCTATTTACAACCTTTGTCTGTCCATCAGTCTATGGGTGAAATGTATAACTATATCTCAACTCGGTACTTAAAGTTTTCCAAAGAATCTTCCAAAAGTATCCAACAAATTTATTGTCTCGGTCAGAGATGATACCCCTCAGTAATCCATGCAATCTAAAAATTTCCTAAAAGAAAAGATTTGCTATATGCATTGTATCTGATGGTTTTTATAGGGTATGAAATATTCCATCTTAGAAAATCTATCTACAATAACAAATATAGAATCATTAACTCTTACTATCTTTGGTAAGCCAAGAACAAAATCCATATTGATATCAAACCAAGGTTTCTTAGGAATAGTAATCGGTATATATAATCCAGTATTTTGACTTACTCCCTTTGAAACTTGAAAAATTCTACAACTTCTCACAAATCTCTAAAAATCCTTATACAATTGAGGCCAAAAGTATTTCTTTTTAAGAAAATTTAATATTTGGTCAATATCAAAATGTCCATCCCAACCACTACTATGTTTCTTTTTTTATCAAATTAATTCTCATTGATCCTCTCAGTATACATAACTGAATACCTTTAAACAACATACATTCTTGAATGAAATAGTCTTCTGATTTAGTACTTGGTTGATCTTGAATAGGTGCTTTGAACTTTCTCCACGACTCAGAAAAATCAGGGTCAGTTTCATACAAATCTTTCATGTCATCAAAACTAAGAACTTCAATTTTCATTTCAATCATCAAAGACCTTCTTCTACTCAATGCATCAACAACTCGGTTAGTGACTCCACTCTTATGTTTTATCACAAATGTATAACTTTGCAAATATTCAACCCATTTCATGTCTCTTATTGAGCTTATTCTGACTACCCAAATATTGTAGAGCGTTATGATCAATATATAACACAAATTCACTCCTTATCAAATAATGTCTCCATTTCTTTAGGGCTTGAAAAATAGCATAAAACTCTTGATCATATACAAAATATTAACTTTTTGCATCATTCAATTTCTCACTAAAGAAAGCAACAGGTTTACCTTCTTGACTCAAAATAACTCCTATTGCATTACCAACTTGCATCACATTCAAATTTTAATACCTTATTGAAATCAGGTAAAGCAAACATAGACAATTCAACAAATTTCTACTTCAAAGTCTCAAAACTTTTATCAGCTCCATGTGTCCATTTGAATTCACTTTTATCTCCTCTCATAGTGTCAATCATAGCATTGCAAATGGAACTAAAATTTTTTATGAGCTTTTAGTAAAAACTTGCTAAACCATGAAATAATCTTACATCACTAGTATTTTTAGGTGTAGGGAAATTTAAAATAGCTTCAACTTTTTCAAGATCCATTTTCAAACCATTAGCTGAAATCACAAATCCTAAATACATAATTTCTTCTTTCACGAAGGAACACTTTTTCAAATTAATCAACAACTTTTCTTGTTTCAATCTCTACAATACCTGTTTAATGTGCAACAAATGTTCTTCTTTGATCTTATTGAATATCAAAATGTCATCTCTAGGTATACAATCACAAATTTACCCAAAAATTTCTTCAAAACCTCATTCACCAATCTCATAAAATTGCTCGGTGCATTAGTTAAACCAAAAGGCATAACCAACTACTCATACAAACCTTCTCTTGTCTTGAAAGCAGTCTTCCACTCATCACCTTATCTGATTTTGATCTGATGATATCCACTTTTCAAATTAATTTTGGTAAATACTCTGCTCCATTCAAACTATCCATTATGTCATCCATTCTCGATATAGGAAACCTATATTTCACTATTATCTTGTCGATTGCTCTAGAATCCATACACATTCTTCATTAGCCATTCTTCTTAGGTGTCGATACAACTGGTACTACACATGGACTCAAAATTTCTCAGATCAAACCTTTCTACAATAATTCTTGGATTTGTCAGTTAAGTTCCTAATTATCGGTGGGTGTTAATCGATGCGGTGCCTTATTCGATAAACTAGCTCTGAGAATCAAATCCATGCAATGATCAATGCTTCTCTTTGGTAGTAAACCATCAGGTTCATTATCAGAAATTATTTCTTTATACTCGGTGAGTATCTTATCAATCTCTTCAGGAATACTATCTACTATTTTCTCACTCAGTTTGTTAGGAATCATATTAAAGCACACAACATTCTTCTTCCAGTCGTTAACAAAATTTCTTCCTTCTATGAAACAAACTTTTACAGATGTACAACCATTACTAAAAGATTCTTCAATCAAAGTCAACAAGATTTTCTTCTCCCATCAACCCAAATAGTATATTTATGCAATCTCCCATCATTTATAGCATGCCTATCATATTGCCAAGGTCTACCCAATAAAATATAACAACAATCCATATGTATGATATCCAATAACACCTTATCATAGTACTTGCCAATTTTCAAATTCACATAACATTGTTCACTTACCAATAGTATATTTGCATCCTTGATCCATGAAATTTGATAGGGCTTCAGGTGTTTCAACCTTTCTAACTACAAACTTGCAACCATTTCATCAAATACAAAATTCTTTGAGCTTCCACTATCAATGATTATCTTCCATACTTCATTCGTAACTCTACATCTAGTCTTGAACAAAATTTTCCTTACCATATCTTCATTATTACTTTCATTCCATAGTGCTCTCCTAACTATCAAGTTCTTTTCCTTCTCAGGTTCATTCGGTGAATCTTCTTGCACCAAAGAATTTCTACTACTACTGACCTTCTTATTTTCACGTGTACATTCAAATGACATATGTTCTTCTTCTCCATAATTCTAACATGTTCCTTAGAATCCACCTCTCCTATAACCACCTCGGTAGTTACAACCTCTTCTTCTACAAAAACTTCCACCTTTCCACTCAGTCTTACCTTTTTCCTGATTTGTTTTATCTTGATCAGATCTTTTGATTTCACCATAAGATCTACCTCTTCCTCTAGAGGATCTACCACCTCTTCTTCCTTGTCTTTGTTCATGTCTTTTGTTCAATTTATCTTCAGCTTTCAAGGAAAATTGATAAGCTTCTTCAATACTTTCCAACTTGACCAAAATATTTTCCTCTTGAATAGAAACCCTTAACCCATTCAGGTACCTAGCAATTCTTTCCACTTCATTCTCAACATGTCTAGATTTGATGTCTAATCTATAGAATTCCTCAGTATAGTCTTTTATCAAGCTATCAATCTATCTCAAACTTTGCATTCGCCGAACTAGGTTAATCTAATAGTCATAGGGTAAGAACTTACCTTTCAATTTATTCACCATCTTATTCCATACCTTGATTTTATCTTTGCATTTCTTCTTTCTATCCCATTGCAGATGGTCCCACCATAAGGATGCATGACTCTTCAACTTTGTACTTGCAATTTTCAACTTTTTCTCCTCAGGGACATTTTCATATTCAGAATAATTTTCCATCTTGGTTATCCAATCCATCACCTCATCTAAATCCAACCTTTGACTACATTCAAGAGGATTGAAATTTGGTGTGGACTTCAAGTTTTTCAATGCCTTCAAAAATATTTCTTCACCTTGATCCATCATAGGTGCAGGTTCTGCTTCACCTTGTTCATCTTCGACCTCTTCATCACTAACATCCTCAAGATGTCTTCCTCAGCGTTAAGCTATCTCAACAACTTATAACCTAGTAGAAATTTATCTTATCATGTTTTCCAATCTAAGATCCATATCTCACCTCCCACGAACCATCTTGAAACACTTTGCAATTACAGGTCAGATCACAATCTACTACCTCACAAAAAATATCAACATGGTTTGCAAGAAGGAACCCGCAACCTAAACTCACAAATTTAGATGCAAATCTCAACTTCACTATGATACCAATTGACACAAGGGAGGATATGAAGAGGGGACAAAGGATCACCCTAATCACCAACCTCCTTATAGAAAAAACACACAAAAGAAATCACACAAGAGGGAGAGAGAGAGAGAATTTAGGGAAAATCATCTATTGTTCATTAAATAACCTCATACATGTCAGGCTATAAGGCCTTCCTGGTTATGGTCAAATACATTCTGAATTCAATTACAAAAGTCCTCCACATGTGAGGTTTTAAATTTCAGAAATCCTCTTCTATATTCTAAACTAACTTATCCTAAAACTACAACTAGCTACTTTATTTATACTAGAGGCTACTGAAACAATTCGGCCTTCAAATCCATCATTGGAGAAAGAAATGACCAAATCTAGGTCCACACATTTCCCAATGATTGATGCCATCATTAACTCCATGACCTAAATTCAATGCGCACGTCAGCCTCAACATAAATCCAAACTAAACCCCTTAGTGAGAAAGATTACCGAACGACAAGAAATTAACTTGAAGAACAAACCGAGCCAACTCAGTGAACGAAGGAACCGAGTAGCAACCGAGCCCCATCGGTAAAATAAGGAATACATCAATGAGTGCCCAAAGGAGGCTACCAAGCATATCTATCAACTCTAACTTTTTTTTGGTGATACAAGATTGCCAAGAACCTGAGATGCTCCTACATCATTATGTAGATCTAAAACCATCATTTTGAGTTTTACGAAACCTGTGCGGGTTATGAAGACATAAAAATGTATGCTTATAAACTTAGCATTTACTACAAATATGTATATCTACATACATATATAATATGTGTTTATGCACATGTATATATGCATATCTATAATTATATATACATATATTTATATAGATATATGTATATATTTGTATACATGCATATCTATCCTTGTTCTTGTCTCTCTCATCTTCCTTTCCCCATCTCTCTCTCTCTCTCTCTCTCTCTCTCTCTCTCTCTCTCTCTCTCTCTCTCTCTCTCTCTCTCTCTCTTAATTCTACATAACCCACATGATGGTTATTTAGAACCAAAATCTTGCATAAGTTTTAGTTCTATAGAACCTGTACGGGATATGAGGAACAAAAAGATTGCATAATTTTTAGTTCTTCATAATTCCTACGGGATATGAAGAAATTTTTTTGGTTCTTCATAACCCAAATGGGTTATGAAGAATTTTTTTAGTCTTTCATAACATGCATGGGTTATGAAGAATATTTTTTAGTTCTTCATAACACACATGGGTTATGAAGAACATTATGTTTTTCTAATTAATTTTTAAGGCTCGACATGGATCCATTTTTCCAAGCTAAAATGTTTTAAATTTCAAATAACCTGCATGGGTTTTGTAAAATTTTGATTTTTTTCATGTGGCCACTTTTCTAACTAGTAACTTGGTGCGCTTACCCCAAATAGAATAATTGATCTCTCAATTTTTATAGAAAGTGCATTATAATCACATTTCATTAGGATATCATAGAATGTGTGGTAATTTAGGTTAGAATCATCATATAGTGACATCATAATAGAGTAATTTCATTAATCTTGGAGTGAAAATGATCATTTAGGATAGAATCTACATCAATTTTACATCATAGATCATAACTTTATCCATTTTTTCATATTCTTGTATTATAGGTTATCTGTTGAGGATCTTTATATAGTTGAAAGAATACTTCAAGTCCTTTTAATTAGAGATCCATAGGATGCTCGTAACTCTTTCATTTCAAATTGCTTAATTAGATAGATCTAATTATTTTGATTTCAAAGCATATTGAATTAATGTCTTATAAAGTTTTGTAGATAATTTACACATACACACTTAAATAAAATATTACCTATATTTTGTTAAGTTTCTTGCTAGTGCCTTGTAAAGTAACATTTAGTGGGTTGGGACACACCCATTTTGAGATTTTAGCTAAAGATTTATCAATGAGTGAGGAAAATTTAAGGGTGGGAGAGATCGAAGATATCAAGGAGGTGATCAACCATATTCTCTCATTGCTAAAGGTGATCATTTTTCTAAGATGAATTAAATAATGTTGGACTATATAGGTGAAATATTTTTCCCTTATTTTAACATTTAAAATATATTATTCAAAGTTAAATATTTTAAAAATTTATATAAAATACACAATCTTCTTCTTATTGTATTATTTTTAAAATTAATTTATAACAATCTTTATATAAATTTCTAAAAGATATATATGCTAGTTTAAACATTACATTATGCTTAAACAGACTAGTATTAAAATGATCTTACCATCACGCTTCTCTATTCTATTTGGAATTGTATTATCAGCTAAATAAATGTTACATTGGACCATTTTATATTTTATGGTTTGGCATATATAAGAAGGATACATGATCATTGTAATTTGATAAGGGTAGAGGCAATAGTCATGGACAAAGTACCCAAGCCCATTATCTTCTGTGATAGGTGGTTAGTGGAGCACCCTTACCCTTACTCACACTTGTTACCATAATCTAGCATCCATCATCCACTACACCTTCCTCACCTTCAAGTCAACATCAATGCAACCTTGCATAGGCCTTAGGTAAATAATAATCAACATTTGGTTCTCTTCATTCTTTGCACTATAATAAGTTCACACACTCTTCTACATAGATATGGGGCACCATATTTCAATGGTCACACACAACATCCCTGATGCACATCTGAGTTCTTATCCTAAATCAAGATGATGGCTCAAATCCATAAGAGATCCAATGATACTACCATGATAAATCCCTATTGGAAGAGGACTTAATGATAGCCCTAAGTTCAAAACAAGTACGGATCCTTTCTTGATTCACTTTAGTTCACTATATTTTGAGTTGATGGATCAAATGATGTCTATGGCTATGCACAATGATATTTCTATATTCTATGGCACAACCAACCATATGTGAAGGGCATTTATATCTTCTAATTCTCCATCAATACTAGTTCCATTTATGAAGGCACCTTCTTGAACAATATACTTGTGGATCTTACTTGTGTTGGAATAAATAGGTTTTCTCTTATTTACAATGATAAGTACAACTTAGTTAACCAACATATTTTTATTAGTTGTCATTTAATATTACCTAGTTTGCATTATTATTTGCATCAGGATAGTTGTCAAAACATAAATAGTTAAATTAAATACCTAAAGCCTTAATGTTCCAACTTTTGATAAGTTAGATACTTTCCATAGAAAGATAAATTGTGATATTGCTATCATGATTTAACTATGTGGTTTTTGTGTCAAACACAATTACATAGTTGAATCCTAATAGCAATATCACAATTTGACTTGCTTTGGAAAATATCTCCTACTTATCAATTGTTAAGCTTAATAGTCTTTATAATAAATGGTTCATAATACATAACACTTGTTGAAGGTTTTTCAAATGGGGTTAATCTCATCTTCTTGTTTTCATCATTTACTGAGGCAGTCATCTGGCATATCCTTTCTGATACCAAAGTATCTTTGACAAATACACTCATTAGGGTAGTCATGGTCAATAGGTAAAAAAGATGGCTATAGAGGTAGTGGTTACAATAGGACTTATCAATATTTGGGATTTCATTCCTTTCTTGGATCGGATGGACTTGCAAGGAGTGAATCATTACCTGAAGAAGATACACAAGTGCTTTGA
The DNA here is from genome assembly GCA_027943335.1 of Chamaecyparis obtusa. NCBI lineage: Eukaryota > Viridiplantae > Streptophyta > Pinopsida > Cupressales > Cupressaceae > Chamaecyparis > Chamaecyparis obtusa. The sequence continues at coordinate 11,962 of BSBK01009129.1, forward strand.
TGAAGTGGTAAGTAAAATAATAGAAGAGCACCAAAAATAGAAGGGGAACCAACAGTTTGATACCAAGGACATCATTGACCTCCTCTTGGAATCGGAGAAACTCGATGGAGTGTCAGTCACAGAAGAGAAAATATTGAAAGACAAACCAATAAAAGACCCGATAGTTAATATCCATGGCTTCTTTTGACCGCAAGGTTTGGCTACACCACCCTTGCCCTGAGGTCAGAGAAAAAGCTCATCGGGAAGAAACAACAATAAACGTGGTTCGTTCATTCATTTGCATGATAAACAACACGCTGACTTTTCTGACATCAAACAACTTTTCAAACATGTGACATGACGATTCTAGCCATCTTGGACTTATAGTAGCCTATCAACTAATTAAGCAACTCAAAATTTTGAAGTGTACATGTATTCTGGAACTACAATATACCATATCAAGAGTGGACATTCTTGGTTTTAGCTCCTAGCTACCATTGTTGATGATTATGTTCTTGGATATAGCAGATAACAAAACTATTCAATTTAATTTATTCAGTCAGTATTTTCCTTTGAGAAACACTCCAAAATATAAGCAGCCATATCCATTAGAAATTATCAATACATAAGATTTAAGTTAATTATCTTCTTAAATAGAATTAAAATTACTCCAACTTTTCCCCACCATTCAATATATTATTCAAATGTAGAATTTTGCAGCTATGGCTGCATAGATCTAACTAAGAAAAAGAAGAAAAACTTGCAAAATAGATGAAGGAAAAAAACAGAGCTGCTCAAAATGAAGATAAAATTTCATATTGATAAATTAAATTGCTTAGGGTAGGTCCCCATGCGGCTGCTAAGCTTATTTTGGCTAGCAGCCGCTGCTCAACATTTCTAGCAGCAATTCGTGGAGCTGGTGGCCCCATGATTACTGGTTTTTGTGCTTATTTTTTAGTAGATATATAAAATAGAATGTTTAAATGGAATTTTAATAAAAAAAAATTGTAGATACATGTTTTGAGAAAAAATAGGAGACAATAAAGGAGAGGGAAAATATCTTGTGGAGCCATATGTCATTTTCCTCAATAAGCAGCCGCTGCTTATTCCAGCCCCTCCTTTTTTTCAAAGCTTATTTTGAAATGTTAAGCTATGGCTGCTCCACAAAAGTAGGGATAGATTCTAAATTATGATTTTCCCGTGATTAAGAAATGGCATGGGAACACTCCACATACTTAAATTTAAGCACAAATTGTACTTAAGCAGCCGCATGGGAACATAGGTTTACATGTCTTATACAATTCTAACCACCGCATAAAGAAGAGTTGCAGAGAAATTGATGAAACAAAACTGAAGGAAAGAGACAGTCTTAACTAGACTACTCCTTAGTTACCTTAGCACAAATAGTGCATGCAAAACATATGCACATAAATCACGTCTGAAACAAATAGTTAACAGCACTAACATCAAATATATCTTCCTCTCAACATAACCTTTACATAGTAAAAATGATAAACTGATGTACATTCTCATATCTAAATTTACAGTATCACCTTGGAGGCTCGACACATCATTACACCGACACTGACCCAAAAAATACTGGAATCCATCACAACTCCGCACATCACATGGATCATAAGACTAACCTACGGATGAACATCCGTAAATATGTACTGAACGCGGGACACCATAATTAAAGTTTCATGTGGATTGAACACACCATAAATTTCAGTTCTACGGCCACCGATAACACTGAGTAAAGTATTCAGGACCGTCCATCATTGTCAGAAACACTATAAAAGACTAAAACTCTGATGGCCACAAGAGTGAGGCAATCCTTATCTATTTTACTGTTTAATTTGCTGAATAGCTACGGGTCAAGAGTTAAGGCATGATACGCTTTTGTTAATAGTACTTGGGTAATGACAATTACATTGATTCGTTTTCCATTGATTTAATAAAAGAAGGAAAGAAAGAAAGAAAAGTAGTTTTTCTCCTATTGGAATGTTTGGTACGTGACTACAGACTTGACCGCGCTTGCAACAATGGATTTCAACACCGAACGCATTTCCAAAATGTTCTCTGTTGTGCCGCCTACAAATGCGAATTCAAATATTCTAAGGTTGGGAAGGTCGTCAGTTGTTCTCCTCCGCTCAAGCCCAACCTCAACATCTACTGTACATTATGGTAGGCCATGATCATTAGACCAATAAATAATTTTCCCCAATTCAAATAATTATTGTTGAAACATATTTATAAGATTATTATAATAAAATAATTAATAAATAAAAGATGTTTTTTTGGGATTAAGTTATTATATTGTTATCAGATTTAATTTTGTAATTTTGGAATCAAACCTATTAATCTATGTTTTATGAGTATTAGTTCACAAGAAAAGGAATGGCACACTAAATATTTTTTGAATTTAGATGATACTTACAAATGTGAAACATGACTTTCTCAAAACCACCTTAAATCATATATAATAAATTATTGTTTATTTGAAGATTCATATATAGTTAATAAAATTTTGTATGTTTGTTTATTTATGAAAAAAGAAATAAAAATCTATTAATTAAGAAATAATAAAAGATTACATAAAGATTTCCAAATGTTAATAACTGTCACTAAAATCAGAAAAAAGAGAATTCAAAGATTGATCACCAATATCTAAGATGAAATATAAAACCTTAAAAATTAAACATTAATAAAAAATAATAACCATCAATTTATATGAAATTGAAGGAATTATGAAAATGATCAAGAAATAAGACTTCAGTTGAAAACATTCCATGTATGATTAGCTTTAAAAAAAAATTGATTTTTGACAATACAAACACCAACATTCTATTAAAAAAATGGGAATCAAAATTTTGTATATAAGACAAATAATTTACTCGACAAAAGATGCCAATTGTCAAGAAAATTTATCAAAACTCCACCATGCAAAAGAAAAACCGAAATCATGACATGACCTCACAAATAATCTTGTGATAAGAGAAAAAAATGAAATGAATCAAACCATTATTGTCGCATAGAGTAACACCAAAAGCAACTTTTCGAGGATTACTTTTTGAAGAGCCATCGTTGTTTAGTTTACCGACACGTCAACAAAATAGAGAAGAATATTTACCAGTGCTTTTAATCTTTTGAGAAACTTGACCTGAGAATTAGAAGGAACTGATCCAACCAGACAACCCAAATCAATTTTTTTCAAAGTTATAATATCAAAGAAATAATTACATGCTTGAAAAAAATCCAAAAAGTAGCCAAATTTTATTCTAATGAATTTAAAATATTTTACAGCTTATATGTTAAAACTCATAAAACAGCTTGTCAAATTTCACCATATCATTCCTTGGCAATGAAAGGCAAACGCACACTCCCATCATTTCTACGGATGGGCAAAATGCGGCAGAGTCCGCCTGGAGCATTTCCTGCTGGTCCCAACACACTTGGCCTTCCACAACCAAAATCTGCTTCATAAAAGGGCAAACGGGTCCAGCTATAGATTGTCATATTAGGGCACTTAAACAAATCCCCGCTTCTCACAAAAGCATTCAGATCTGGCTGAACTCCAGGAAGTCCAACTGAGGCCGTAGATATTCATCATCCATTTTGGCTATTGACTCATCAATTTTTTCAGCACTGGTGTACCACAAAGGTTTGGAAACGATTTCTCCTCCAATGTCTATTGGAGTGGCCATAAAAGTGATCTGAATAACAATTTTTTCATCATCTTTTTCCTGGTGAAGATTTTTTTCAAATTCTTCATGAGATAAGCTCACTCTGGAAGGATTTCGAGCTTGAAGTGAGCTTCTATCTAAATGAAAAAGTAAATGACGCTGCAATCCCTGAGCTACATCACACCAGCTGTTCACAAAATGTAGAGAAGATACACCGTCTGATAAGATTTGTTGTATCGCCATTCCTAAAGCCATCGCTCCACATTTGAACCTGATTACGTGCAATTCCTTTTACTATCTTAGTAAGGAAGATTGGAATCCGCTTTAAAATTATTTTATTTAAATATTGATCCGTTTAATGATGCAATAAATGTTAAATTTTTCGTTTATTCTTAGAAGAGATAGATTCTTGTGAATCATCATTCCTGAAACATGAGTCAATAAGTTTGACTCAAAAACTAGACAGTTAAATCAAGATAATAATATTACAATTTAACTTGCAGTAGAAAGAATCCTATATTTATGAAGAAAATAATAGTTAAAAGAAAATTATTATATATTATTTAGTCTTAAGAAATATAATCAATTTTCAAAAATCTAAATTAAAATTGACAACAAACTAGTTTATTTATTGACTTCTAACCCACCAACATGAACAGTAATACCTCCAACTGACATGAGAACTGCGTGCTGATGCACAGTGTTTTCTTCATGAGGCTAAACATAAAATTCGCATGAAGATGATAATTAGAATTTTGTATCCGCATATGATCTCTTCTACTTTGAGGTGTCTTTGATTTGTCAAAGCTTTCTCTATAATAAAGCTATTGTAATAAATTATGTGTTAAAAAGTCTTCTGTTGGCTAAAACAATTCGTTTCTTTTCTAAATTTTTCATTTGATATGAGAACTAGAAGATTGAAGGAAGTATCGAGGCAAAAAAGATTTGTAAGAGCGTGGGAAGGTCCGCAGAGTTTTGTATTAACAGAGGAAAAAAATCATAAGCATCAAACTGTGATGTAATAGAAAGTAGAATAATAAGATCTCTTATAGCCTTTTTTAAAAATGGTTCCTTACAGATCTATATTTATATTCTCTCAAGCACTGGTTCCTTAATAGATTTTTCTGGGTATAGTCTATGAGTAGAACCATTCAATGTAGCAGATCGTTCAAATAAACCTTGACGATTAAATTTACCTGAATCATAAGCAGAGGAGATTTAGTGATCCCATTCTCGTAAGTGGCAGAGAGAACCAAAGTTGCGAGTTGTGAAGGGGAGGTGAAATTCCCAAAATCATCGATTGTTGAGTCGGTAATGGCTTCCACAAACGGAGCGCCCTCGCTATTACAGTCGACAGTAATCGTACCAGAGGTGTCGACAATCAGTCTGCCCGCCAGCGGATAAAAATCCAACAACACCTTAGAAAGCGCCTCTCTCAGTATTTCAGACACATCCAAATCTGTATCTGGAGGCCTTCAGTAAATATAAGCGACTGTAGAATGGAATCTGACCTTCACTAAATCAATATTTGAGACCCAAAGTTGGTGATGTGGAGTGGATTTTACAGGCTTAACAAGCACAGAATCTGTGACAGTTACATCCATTTTTCCTTCAAATTTTTCCATATCTATCACTTGCAGGTGATGAAAAATATAAGGTATATAAAACGGGGAATTGTTATACCAGCGTTCTGTCTCAAACAGTGAAAACCATTAAGGAATTATTTAACATAGCCTTAAGTTTCAATTCGGGCCAACAAGGGTCACATACTTTTTAAGATGATTTTTTTTTTGGTGATTTACACTATATATAAAACGGTTCTGCAATGTAACGGCTATGCAGATTGTTGTGAAGCCCAATCTTCCAGTCTGTAACCGTCAGATTCCCTGTCTTCCTTAGATGCTATGAAGGTCTTTGACCATGCAATACAAAATGTAAAAAATAGAGCTGACAGCTGCTGGTTCATTGCAACAGACTGTATTTTTAATAAGAGAGATATGCTCTGCATGTAAAGTGAATGTAATCCAGAATAGCTGGATGAATTCCGTGGCTTTGTGTCTGTGTGTTCTTAATCTTTTATCTTCTGTTTTTTAATTATTTCAGTCTGCAATTCACTTTCAACAATTGGTATTAGAACTGGTTAAGCTTGTTTGATTTTTTGGAAATCGGTGAGGATTTGCAGACGCCATGGACGAGGCAGACAAATGGAAGATTGAAAAGTTTTTAGGGCAGAACTTCAGGTTATGGAAAGTGCAGATAGAATCTTTGCTTGTCAAGCAAGATTTGCAACAAGCTTTACTTGGAAAAACCAAGAGCAAAGGGTCTTTATCAGATGAAGACTGGCTGGATATTGATTAGAAAGAAAAGACAACGATTTTCTTATCTCTATCTAGCAATGTGCTCATCAATGTTTTGATAGAGCCGACAACGAAAGAGTTGTGGGATAAGTTATCTTCATTATATGAGATAGCTCCAGCATCGAACAAAGTATTTATTATGAAGAAGTTATATAATCTGAAAATGAAAGAAGGAGGAGTGATATCGAACCATTTCAATGAGTTCAATACATTAGTTACTCAGCTGACTTTAGTTGGTATCCCATTAGATGATGAAATAAAGAAAATATTATTATTATGCTCGCTTTTGAACAACTAGGAAGGCATAGTAATGGCTGTGAGCACTTCAGTTGCAGCCAAGAGCAAGCTCAAATTTGATGAAGTTGCAGCTACACTACTTATTGAAGACATGCGAAGGAAGCATCAAGAACCCTCTTCTGGTGATGTTCTAACAACAGTGAGCACAAGCAATAGAGGTAGAAGTTGTGAGAGAGAAAGAAACAATAATAATAATGGAAGAGGTAGATCGAGTCATCACTCAAAATTGAGAGGAAGAAATGACACATGCTGGTTTTGTGGAAAATCTCGGCACATAAATAAGCAATGCTAGAACTACAAAAAGGCTCAAAATAAAGTTATCAATGACAGCGTTAATGGTGCAACTGATGGAGCCTTGGTACTTGCAGCCAACAACACATATTCAAGCTCATGGGTTCTCGATTCCGGTGCCTCTTTTCATGCAACTCCATGTCGGAGTGCTTTCACAAATTACCACGAAGGTATGTTTGGCAAAGTTTTTCTTGGGGATAATAAAGAATGTGATATTGTCAAAAAAAGGGATATTTTATTGTCACTAAAAAATGGAAGCAAATAGATTTTAAAAGATGTTAGGCATGTTCCTACACTTAAGCGTAATCCGATTTCAGTTAGTCAGTTATATACACAAGGTTGCAATGTTAGCTTTGATATAGCTTCTTGGAAAGTATCCAAAGGTCAATTAATTTTAGCTATAGGGCAGAAAACTAGAAGTTTATACACATTATAGTGTAATGGTGAAGTGGGAGCAGCCATGGTGGTTGCAGATAGCAATGCCAAACTTTGGTATAAAAGGCTCAGTCATATGAGCAAAATAGGTCTTGAAGTCATGCTTTGAAGAGACCAACTTCCAGGTCTTAAATTGGTTGATTTGGAACTGTGTGAGCATTGTCTTTATGGCAAGAAAAATTGCACTAGCTTTGAAAGGACAGGTCATGAGAAGAAATCATCTCCATTAGAGCTCATGCATTCCAATGTTTTCGGTCCTACGGAGGTAACTTCCATTGGTGGTGCTAATTATTTTGTCACATTTCTAGATGATTGCACTTGCAAAGTTTGGGTTTATATGTTGCATAAGAAATCAGATGTTTTTTTCAAAATTTAAAAGTTTTAAGGCTATGGTGGAAAATTAGATTGGAAGAAAAATAAAATGTTTACTAACGGACAATGGTGGTGAGTATTGCTCTTCGGAGTTTGACCAATTTTTTGTAGATCATGGTATTTGGAGGATTAAAACAGTCCCTTATACACCTCAAGAAAATGGTACAACTGAGAGGTTGAATCAAACAATTTTAGAGAGAGCTCGGTGTATATTGTCTAATGCTGGTTTGGGGAAGAAATTTTGGGCAAAGGCATGTAATATAGCAGTTTACTTAATAAACCAAGCTCCTTCATCACATCTAGATTTTGATATTCCAAAAGAGAGGTGGGCTAGTAAGAGAATTTCTTTTTCTCATTTGCATATTTTTGGATGTTATGCATAAGCTCACATTAATATGGAGTAGAGAACGAAGTTGGATTTCAAATCCAAAAGATGCATGTTTTTTGGGGTATGGTGAAGATCAGTTTGAGTTTCGGTTGTGGGATCCGATCACTCACAAAGTCACTCATAGTCATGATGTTGTATTTAATGAGAAATCATTCTCAGGTTTGCACAATCAAAAGTCTACTTCTGATGATTTCATCAATTTTGATTTGTTTGATAATGGCAATAATGTACAATGAACTCCTTGAGTTACATTCCATCCCTCTACCGTTGTTGTGGCTCCTAACACTCCTGCTACATCCTCTTCTATCACTAGTATAATGTCATGTTCTCTATTTAACAACACCCCAAAAATTACATCTTTAAATCCCATGTTAATGCCAAGCATTCCCAAACCGCAGGGTACCGTAAATTATGAAATGCCCCAAACTCTATTTCACAATACCCCCCTCTACTTCCCATGTGTGTAGGACTCTCACTGCTGGATAATGTAGCAGCTGCAGAATAAAATCTTTATGCCATAGGGTAGTTTGCTCTGCACCCCTACGCATTCCCTTCACCGTGCCTCCCTACACACCCACCATGGTTGTCTACGCAGCACCCCCTACTACGTGGGATGCTGAATCTCCCATGCAGCACCCCCAAAGCCCCACAACGCAGGTCTCTTAGCAGTAGGAAGCTGAAGAGCAGTCCGTGCCCCCCTACTGCTTCCTCCCCACGTTCCACCATGTCACATGTGGACTTCACTCCCCCATACGTGACACAATTTCATCCTAGCATGGACTTGAATCCAATTTCCACAATCTTCCACACCTCCAGTCAGCCTCCTATGGCATTCGATTCATTAGAACAATAATATGACAATCAAATACATGGCATTCAAAATACAAAGGCTTCTAGTCCTATTCAAACTTCAGACATTGACCAAAATATTCCTTTATGGAGGTTTACTAGAGGGAGAAAACACCCTTGGAAGTTTGGTGATTACAAACTTTTATTCTCTTTGTGCTCTGATCAGGCAGAGCCACAAACATTTAAACAGACATATACTAATCTGCTAATTTAGTGTTCTGGATGGATGCCATGATTGATGAAATGGATTCTTTAAACACGAATAAGACTTGGGATTTGGTTCCTCTTTCGCCAAACTGTAAAGCTATGAAAAATAAATGGGTCTATCACATAAAAGAGGAAGATGGAGGATGAAAGAGATACAATGCCATATTGGTAGTGAAGGGATTTGCTCAATAGAAAGGTGTGGACTTCAATGAGATTTTTTATCTAGTGGTTAAAAGGTAGACTATTCATCTGGTACTTGGCATGGTAGTAGCATGGGATCTTGAGCTTGAGCAACTTGATATCAAAACAACATTTTTATATGGGGACATTGTTGAAGAGTTATATATGGAACAATCGGAAGGCTATGTAAAATAGGCGCAGGAGCATTTATTTTGTAGATTAAAGAGGAGCCTATATGGGCTAAAGCAAGCCCCGCATCAATGGTATTTAAAGTTTGATAACTTCATGACTCAGCAAGGTTTCATTCACTATGAATCAGACCCATGTGTTTACTTCAAAAGGCTTCTGACTAGTGAGTTTGTGATCTTGCTATTGTATGTTGGTGATATGTTGATTGCTAGTAACAGTATGAGAGTCATTCATGAGCTGAAGACACATTTGTCTCTTTATTTTTCCATGAAAGATTTAGGGGCAGTGAAGAGGATTCTTGGGATGGATATAATCCAAGATAGAGATAAGAGAGAAATTAAGTTATCTCAAGAAAAGTACATCCTGAAAGTTTTAGAGAAATTTAATATGACAAATGCAAAAGCCGTTGCCACGCTATTGGCTGATCATTTCTGATTGTCCTAAAAAATGTGTCCTTCCACTCGGGAAGAAAAACATGAGATGACCAGTATTCCTTATTCTTCAGCAATTGGGAGTTTAATGTACGCCATGGTTAGGACACATCCAGATATTGCTCATGTAGTGGGAGTTGTGAGTGGTTTTATGAGTAATCTTGGTAAAACTCATTGGCAAGAAGTTCAATGGACTCTTCGGTATTTGAGAGGAACTTCCTCTCATGTTTTATGTTTTAACAGTAAGGCCCCTTATATTTGTGGATATGATGACTTCGATATGGCTGGAGATTTAGATACAAGGAGGTCAACAACAGGCTATGTGTTTACTTTTATCAGGGCAGCGATTAGCTGGACTTCTCGGAAGCAACAAGTGGTTCCGCTTTCCTCCACCAACGCTGAATACGTTCCTCTCACTGAGGGAGCTAAAGAGATGATATGGTTATAGTGATTGTTTAGAGAGTTGGGATTTAAACAATCCACATTTACTCTATTATTTGATAGCAACAGTGCCATTCATTTGGCCAAAAATTTAGCTTTCCATAGTCGCACAAAGTATATTGAAACGAGATTTCATTTCATCTATCATGTTCTTGAAGAGGGAAGATTATAGGTAGAGAAGAATGATACAAAGATCAATCCGACCGATGCGTTCACCAAGGTTGTACCTCGAGACAAGTTATAATTCTATAGAGCTTCTCTCAGCATTGTGACAACATAGCCATAAGCACCAAGTGTGGGATATCTCTGGGTAGCTCGTCTCGTAGCATTGATTGAACTTCAAGTGGGAGATTGTAACGGTACTGCAATGTAACAACTCTATAGATTGTTGTGAAGCCCAATCTTCTAGTCTGTAACTGTCAGATTCTGTGTCTTCCACAGATGCTATGAAGGTCTTTGACCATGCAATAATAAATGTAAAAAAAAGAGCTAAGAGCTGCTGGTTCATTGTAACAGACTATGTTTTTAATAAGAGAGATATGCCTTGCTTGTAAAGTGAATGTAATCCAGAATAGTTGGATGAACCACTATAATCTCTGTGTCTCTATGTCTGTGTGTTCTCAATCTTTTATCTTCTGTTTCTATTTTTTAATTATTTTAGTCTACAATTCACTTTCAACATGACACTTAAATTTACCTGAATCATAAGCAGGGGAGATTTAGTGATTCCATTCTCGTAATTGGCAGAGGGAACCAAAGTTGCGAGTTGTGAAGGGGAGGTGAAATCCCAAAAATCATCGATTGTTGAGTCGGTAATGGCTTCCACAAACGGAGCGCCCTCGCTATTACAGTCGACAGTAATCCTACCAGAGGTGTCGACAATCAGTCTGCCTGCCAGCGGATAAAAATCCAACAACACCTTAGAAAGCGCGTCTCTCAGTATTTCAGACACATCCAAATCTGTATCTGGAGGCCTTCAGTAAATATAAGCGACTGTAGAATGGAATCTGACCTTTACTAAATCAATATTTGAGACCCAAAGTTGGTGATGAGTGGATTTTACAGGCTTAACAAGCACAGAATCTGTGACAGTTACATCCATTTTTCCTTCAAATTTTTCCATATCTATCACTTGCAGGTGATGAAAAATATAAGGTATATAAAATGGGGAATTGTTATACCAGCGTTCTGTCTCAAACAGTGAAAACCATTAAGGAATTATTTAACATAGCCCAAAGTTTCAATTCGGGCCAACAAGGGTCATATACTTTTTAAAATGAATTTTTTTTTTTGGTGATTTACACTATATATAAAACAAATGAAATCATTTTTCAGGCAATTTAGATAAAAATGGAAATTTAGATACTTTTTAAAGATGAAAATGATTTTTCTCGGTGATTTATAGTATGCATATGAAATAAATGAAATAGTTTTTTGACAAAATTTTATTAAGCATTCATCCTATTATTATCAATATTGAAAATTATAAAGCTTTTCTTAGTGAATTTCTCTCTAATTTTCAACAAATAAAACAAATTTAGTGGCAAATATTTTTCTATTAGGAAATTTTTATTATTATTAATAATTAAGTAAATTTTAACATACTAATAAGAAACAAAGTCTAAGTTTCCGCACCAAAAAATAGTCTCTATATCTAAGAGACCTAGTCAAACATCCCACCCAATTCCAATTGCCCTAAGGAAGAAAAAGCCAAAGGAGTTGGACATCCACACTTCCTTAATATAGGTGCCTTCAAGCACATATTTCATCAATAAACTTGTTGTACAAAAATATGTTTATGCACATAGGTGAAATCATGAAAATTACTACATAAAAAAGATCAAAGGATCTAGTCATGATCCATGATCCAGAACCAAACACAATTGAAAACCAAATCCACAAAACCCCTAACATTGAATATTGTCACCATCTACAAGTGAAACCAGGGCCAACTACTTGCTCACAATCTTTTTCCTGATTGGTAATCCTCTTCATCATCTTGTTATCTTACACATCCCCTTTATTCTCCACAACTAAAGCCTCTACAAGTTACCAAGACCTTATATATAAGCTTAGGAAGTAGTGATTGATGCTATTGAGGCCAATCTAAGTTGCCACTCTTCTCACTTTTGTATCCTTATCTGGACCAGAAAGGAGGATGGCTTAGAGAGGAGTAAACTTTTCTATGTGAATCCACATCCCTTGGTACCATGAACTCTTCACTTGTTCTAGCATTGAGGAGGAGAGACTACATTCCACTATGTAAATATTCTCATAGACAATGTAACATAAGTTTGACAGTGTCCTCCTTAGAGACAAGTTTGAGATAGCACACCATGAATAGGAAAGAGATGTCTACATTGGTGAGGTAATGATATTCAACATTTGATAAATTATCACATAGGATGATTTTGATTTGTAGCATGAAATCCTCATTTTCAAGGAGGAATACATTACATAATCTATGTTGGAAAATGAAAGAGAACTTATAGAAAGATATTATTCCTTTCTTGAAATTTAGCGCACAAATAGAAACTACTTTAAAATCGCTCCACATGCCCACACTAACTCAATTAAATCTATGTAGTTCATCTTTTTACAACGTCCATTCAGGCCACTACATCTCTCAAATGGAAAGGACCTTTCCTTTCCTTTTTTCTTACAAAGAATATGTCAGACTACGAAGTTCCTTATTTTTTTGATTTATGTAAAAATAGTTTTTATGATTTATGTGAAAATGTTTCAGTGCTTATGTGAAAATATTGGTTTGAGAGATAAATCCTAGACCAATTCTAGTGATTTGTGTAGGAGGATCTATAGGGAGTATTATATCAAGGCCTTTTCCACTATAACCTTGTTGAGAAGAAATGACATAAAACACATTGTAATTAGCTTTTAATATAGAGGGAGAAGGATGTTATCTTATGGTTTATAGAAATGTGTAGTATAAGGACGAATATGATAGGAAATATTATTAGATCACTATTTACATCTTCTTTGGGTGGGGAAGAAGAAGAAGGTTTATCATTATCTTCATGTTTACTTAAACTCATCTTGGGATCTATAAATCATCAACGAAATGCTTAACATAGAGATTATTGAAACTACTTTGTAAAAATAAGAATTTTTAAGATCGTATACATAAGTGCATAAACTAGCTTCCTTAAGTTCATCCATTAAGGTGGGCTTAGGAGAGGAAGATCTAGGAATCACTAACACAGGATTGTAGGACTAGGATCCCTATCCTCATTACTAAAGGACACCTAGGTCTAAGGTTTTTTATGCCAATGACATCTTAAGGTTCATCAGTTTAACAAAGACCCCAATGTAATTAACATATTGCATGCACTTTTTAAATAATTTAGGAGAAAATTACATATAATATGAATAAAAGTCCCGAGAAATTCCTTGTAAGTAGGAGGAACACAAACTATAAAATGTAGGAAAGTATTATCTACTTCATGTGTTTGGTAAAGAAAAGTAAGAAGGAATGTAACAACATGAGAGATAACACACTATCTAATTTAGTAAACTCCATAGTGAAAATGAATGCTATCCATATTAGATCTAAGAATGTAGTGTATAGAAAATGAGATCTAAACACCAAATTAGAATGAAATATCATCTGTTAGGTTGAACATAATGTACAATAATAAAATGGAATCAAGGTGGATTAATCCCACTTCTTATGGAACATTCAGAAGTAAGATGACCCACTAGGTTCAAGTATGTTTTAGCACTATGTGAGTGCAGTGATCCTTCAGTATAATTGAGGGTTGTTTAGGAAAGTGGGATTTAACAATACATAACATAGGGATAGAAATGAGGAAAAGGTAAGTTTTAGGATGCACAAACATACTGAAAGTAGAAAACTTAGTACAAACACTAGAAATAAAAAATAGAGGATACATCTATCTTGCAAAATCAATTTGAAGAGGATCTAGAAGGACTATGTGGACCTAGTCAACCTATTCATAGGAATAGGTCAAATGGGTCAACTTGTTCCCTACACTTATGACTATTACTAGATGTAGACTCTCTGAGAAGTCTTGAACTTCTAAAACCCCTTTTGATATGAGAGCCACTTGTTCCTACACATAGAAAAGAAGAAAATTATTGTGCAGAGGAAGGTTTTCTTCAGTCAAACCTATTTTTTGAATCAACCTTGAAATGAAATAAATGAAAGTGTGCTAGCATAGAGTAGAGGTTAGATCTTAATCATGAAGTTTTTTATATGTTGGCAACACAAGTGCTTCTTTGAATATGATCAAGAATTTTGATGCAATAGATTTGACTCCACAAAAAAATCAAAAAGGAAATCATGAAATAAATGCCTTGCACATTGATTGTTGTAATTTTTCCACAATACATGATAGAGAGAGAGAAGAATGACTTGAAGTGTTCAAGACTTGAATGTTTTGATGCATGGATGCTTATGATCTTCTTTCCCGATGGTATACTTCTTTTATTGGATTTTAATGAGTGAAATAAGTTTGACCCACGGAAAATATAGCCTTGAAAATACATTAGAGTACTTGAGTGCTTGAATACCAATTTGGATCTTGCTAATAGCTATTGAAATCTTGATTATGGATATGAATGCTTGAGAATGGTTACCAAAATAAGGAGAGATATGTTGTTTATATACCCCTCACCACATTTTTAATCTCAAAAATTGAAGGTAGCTTATGGGATTTATGAGTTTCAACTTAACTGATGAGACTGACACTAAATTTGAATTTAAATGAAAATATCTTAGAATAGGTCAACTGGGCCAACCTATTCCTCGGAATAGGTCAACCTATTTAAACTATTCCCCATGAAAAATCCTCAAACTTTGGTTTAGGAATTAGGATTCTAGATAATATGCTCGAATGAAAAGAAGAATAGGGTTGATGTACCAGAAATCAATGTGAGATCTTGTACATGCTAAAATGGGGCCTAATTAGGCATCTAATTATAGGTTCTTACAATATCGTATTGTACGGACCTTGCATCTGACTCTCCATCATCTAGTTTTCCTTCCTCTGAGTCACCCTCTACCTCTGAAATCTGAGAAAAACCTTTGTTGCTCCTACCTCTCTCATTGCTCCCGCTTATCTTCAAAATTGTATGTTTAAGTTTCTTTTTGTTATTGCTTCCCTTTGATAAGATATTGTATTATGTTTATGTTGTGATATTTCCTCTTTCAACTACTTTTGGTAGCTTTTATTTTTTCTAATATTTCTTTGTATCAATGAAAGAAAATAAAACACAATCACACTACCATCATTGAAGTAAATTGTCTTATATACTACATTTTATCTTTATTTTTAGTAAAGGATTTAATATACAATGATAAAAACTAATAATTCCAAGTTTTGTTTAGGGTGAGAATAATATGATCAAAACTCTATAAATTTTATAGTTGAAGTTTTGAGCTTCATTAAAGTTATTAGAGACTAATCCAATACAAAAGCCAATTCAGTATTACTATATAAAGAATGCACGTCTAGATAAAAGGACATAATTAATGCTATTGATTTAAATATGTGCAACTATGAATAATATAAGTTTATATAAGAGTGCATACAATGACTATAAAAGATTAAAGAATGAAGAATGAACTCAACACTATTTAAGATTATGCCTTTTCCTCATATATAATTATAGTAAGCTATTCCATCAAATTGAACTTAAAACTAATTAAAAATTATCATGAATATATAAGTTTTTTCCACACATACACTCACACATAACAATTATGAATATTTTAAAATAAAAATTGAAGTACACCTCAAATGAGGGAGGACTAATTATTTATTGATAAAAAAACATAAAAGAATTTTTATTAGATGGCATTGGGGAGTCAAAATTCATGATTTATTTTAAACATGGCTAGCATAATGTAGAGTACATAGAAAGTGATGATGATGATTTTTATCCTTCTTATTGTTTATCCAAATATAAAAAATATTCATTTGATTATATTTATTAACTAGTACTTACACCCTAATGAGGTAAATGGTTATGCTGATAGTAAAATATATATGTAGTAATGAGATTTTGGTGCTAACATGAAATTAGTTTTCTTCTTTGTTGTCTCTTTTCCTCTTTTTTCTTCTACTCCTACTATTTCTTCTTCCCTTTCTTCTTCTCCTTCTCCTCCTTCTCCTTCCCCTCCTCCTTCCTCCTACCCCCTCCCCCTCCTCCTCCTCCTCTTTCTCCTGCTCTTTCTTGTCCTCCTCCTCCTCCTCTTCCTTCTTCTTCTCCTTCTCCTTCCCCAACCTTTCTTCTCCTTTCCCTTCTCCTTCTTATATTGAAGTAAACTTAATAATTCTTCATTTGCAAAATTTAATCCCTTCAATGTTGCATGTTTACATTCTTTTCGTTAAAGTTCAAGTTTTCAAGTGGTTCATTTGCAAAAATTAATACTTTGAGCATTGCATGTTTATATTCTTTTTGTTAGAGTTTAAGTTTTTAGGTAGGAAATGATCTATCAATATTTATTTATCATTTTTCATATTTATTTATCAACTGTCATATTTGTTAATTTGTAACGGTTCAAGAACTACTAAAACCCACATTAAAACTATAATGATAGAGATGAATTAAAGCATACTATCGACGGGGTAAGATGACTTATAAATAGACTTTAATCTTCAAATTTAGCATTGAATGCTTCTCTTTTCATAATTTCCATTGGTTTCCACAAGCCCATTTCATAGTGTTGGCGTGTCATAGTTATTTAGCTGTTCAGCTTTTAATTTTTATGTATGCCAATACATCAGATAATTTGACCTGGGTAGCAAAAAATTGTCATTTTAGAACATTCAATTTCAGATTTAAAAGTCTGCAATGCTCATCATTACTACATATAGTGTTCACGTATTTTTCTTCTATTTAGTTGTTATCATAGTTTCATAATATCTATTATGTCATTTTTGCAAAGAAAATTGTTTTTTAAAATTTCCAAACTCTCGGAGGGAACCTAACTTGGAAATATTGTTGGGTGAGGTACTAACTCCGAGTTGGTGTTAACTAAGAAAATGTAAAAATATGACATTAATTGCAAAGATCAAATACATCTTAGAAAACTTTGTTCTAACTAACCAAAATAATGCACATCATGTACATCATGTGATTATTGTATTCCATGAGATCACATTTCTTTGAGGTATTTCTTTGAGAATCCTTAAAGCCTCGTCAAGGTCACCAATTTGTATATAACCCGCAACGATTGCTGTCCAGAAAGCCACACATTTCTTTGAGGCATTTTGTCAAAGAGTTTACATGCCATTTGCATGCTTCCACATTTTGCATACATATCTAACAGGGCATTTTCAACTACCACATCTAACCAAAACATCGCCGTCAATTATACTTTGATCGATGTTATTGCCCTGTTTCAAAGCTCCTATTTTGCCACAGACTGGAAGGATGCTGGCAAAGGTTGTGGAGTCTGGCCTCGCTCCATCCAATTTCATTTGCTTCATAAAGCCATATCAACAAACCCATTTTGGGCATATCCTGCAATCATCGCATTCATGAGATCACATCTCTTTCGGACATTTCATGGAAAAGCCTTAGTGCCTCCTCAAGATCACCATTTTGTATATAACCGATGACCATTGCAGTCCATAGGCATTTTGTCAAAACAGTTCACGTGCTTCATCTATTCTTCCACATTTTGCATACATATCAACCAGGGCATTTGTAACTACATGTGATAAAATCTCTCTTTCGTTACATTTGATGAAACAATATCAATGGCTCGTGATCAGGATACTCGAATCTTCTGTTACCTGCAATTATGATACTCCATGAAATGACATCTGGTTCAGTGATGTCGTCAAACTATTGCAAGGCAATCAGGACTGTAGTCATGAATAGATTGTTTCCAACATTCGTGTGAAACTAGCAATCTCCTTTCGAAAATTGTGATTGAGTTCATCAAGACATTTTACGTGACTTTTCTTACATTGTTCCTATATATATATGGACTGTAATCAGCAACCGATTCTTTCCCACTGTAATTCCAACATCCATTTGAGACCTTCGGGCCCATCGTGATCTTTGTTGAATTGATTGCTTGCTCCGTCATACCAATCACCATATCTAGGCTAGAATCACTCTTTGGGCCATAAAAGTGTCGACACTACCCTTCTGAAGTGGTTCTGACCGCGAGGAGACAGTTTCGGAGCTCTCGTTTGTCCTTAATACCTTTATACTGGCCATAAAATTGAATTGATGGTGCTTCTTCGACACACAATAAACTAACGTCATTATCTTGTGTACGGATCAAAACTATGATGTCACATCTGTAAGTGCTTATGGAGTTGCGATAATGTCTTTGGTGTGCGTTGTCTGGTTCAATGATGCGTCGAGATATGGTTTCTGGATCCCACAAAGAGCATTGAAAGGAAAATTCTTCAGTGAAATGTCTAGTCAGGTAATGTCTATGTACGGATAAGAATGTATCCCTTAATTAGTTATTTATCTATTTTTATTCTAATTAAAATTGATTGGTGCATTCTGATCTGTGCATGGACAATTGATCTCATTTGGAAGGTTTGATATTAGTAAAGAGCAAGTTAGTGCCCTAAAAGCAGAGGGAAGGGACGACCCTCTTAATAAGACATACTCCATCTAGGTAAACTTTATTGCACATATTTGGAAATGTTGTACTATAACGCAAGGTTTACCAGAAAAGCAGAGATGCAAATTCAATGATTCTCAGGAGACGAGGATCGACCCTAGGAAGAGATGGGAACTAGAGGCACAACATAAGGGACGATACTCCAGTGAACCTTAGAAGTAAAGATGAGCTGGTTACCACTATGTTAGATTGTTATCATTACGACCATTTTGTTCTTCTAAGACTCCAAGAATCATGTAGTTCTCTTATAAAAATGTGTCGTAATAGATCATCTCTTACAACATAGATTAGTGAAGGCTAGACATCTTTACCTTGTGCTTAATACAAGAAACTCTCAACTCTCACCAATTGAGTTGATCTTCTTGACTCTTTTGAAAACTAATAGTACTATTTGTTATCAAATTGATTTGCTTTTTATATTTAAATATTGTATTATTTTCTTTAAACTAATGTAAAGTTAAATAGAATATATTTATCAAAAATTAATAGTCAAGTGTTAATAAATTTTAAAAATTTTATCTTAAATTTGTCTCAAACTATATATTAAATAAAATAGTTTTTGGGTAGAGGCCCTAGCTCAATTGGCTAAAGAATTGTTCTTGGAAAAAGGTGATAGGATTCAATTCCCCCATCCCCGTTATATCAAAAGAAGTAACAATTATAGAAGGGATCACCTACTTCTATAGTCTAAGAAAAGTAATTTCAAAATAATTTGAGACAAGTAAATAAATAAACATTTTTGATGTATTGTTGGGTGGAATCGTGCCATCCAACACACTTCATGGTTCCAATATTTTTATGATCAATAGTTAACCATCTTTTGTTGTCAATCATATGAGGCCACCACCTTGAATTGCCATCAGAGAACATGATCTCACATTGTATCATTTCTCATTTGCCTAGCAAGTTTGTGCAGATCAACTTCATCAACAAAATAAGACTGCAAATAGTTATGCTACAAGAGGTGCTCAAATTTAAGTTAGATTGCATTTGCTTAAAGTGGATGACCATGTGTCCAAAGAGTTATTTCCTTCTCTTTGTGTACATCATTCTTCTCTCCCATAAAAGAAACAAAGGAAGGCCAAATAGTGTTCTCTACACAACCAAACATTCTCAAAGCTTTTGTCTGCTATTTTGAGAACATTTTCATTGCTCGAGACCCTTCCCTTGAGTGAGAACATGCTCTTTCGGATTTCCTATGCATAGTCTATGAAGCTCAAATGTCATTCTAAAAAAAATTGCCTTCCCTTGAGGACTTTAAGGAGGTATTCAACTCTATAGTTGATTATATAGCATCGAAATGTAATGGGTTTCCATTGGTGTATTACATTAATATGTAGGTTTAGTTTTTTAGTTTTGTTTATACTAATCAAACCACCTCTTAGTTTCTGTAGTTGTGCAACTGACTTCTTCTTGTATGGCCTATTTTAAGGAAGCATATGTAATAATGAATCAATCAAAAACATTTTAAGCTTTGTTACTTCCTATCAAATGTTCGTTGTCCATCTGATCTCTCTCTAACATATGATAGCAATAATGCCTATTTGGGGCCTATTTGTGCAGTTCTTATTGACTCCACAGTCTGATATTTATTATATGGTTGTATGTTTTTAATTTTGTAGTTGATAGTTGGAGATATTCAATATTATAGTTGAATTGTTGGTGATTATGGTTGAATCCCATAATGTCACCTCCCTTTTGGTTTTCTATATAATGGATGCCCTGCCTCTCTTTTCTTAAGGTAATTTGGGGCTTCTGCATATTTCTTGTTTTATGATCAATAGATCATTGATTCAATTGCCTTCATCTGGTATCATAGCTAGCTTGAAAAATCTAGCTGTCAAAAGAGGAAATTGGAGGTTTTCATTGTTTTGTAGATCAAGTTTTGAAAGCTACCCGTCAGATGTTTTTCTTTGGAGGCAACAACAAAGTTCTCGAGGAGGCATCGTGTGGCTTTAGCATGTACTCTCTTTTAAAAACAACAACAAAGCCTAGGAGGCAGCATGCAAATTGCCAACAAAAAGGAAATGTGTCTGCAGGAGGCAGTGTGTAGGTTCCAAGATAAAATTAGTTTTTTAAAAAGAGTTTACTTCTAAGAAGTTTTATGTTTTAAAATTTTTCATTGAAAGTTTTGTCATATTTGAAGTTTTGAAAGTTATTTTTATTTGAAAGAGATTCTATAAAGTTATTTTTGAAAAAGTAAAAGTAAAAAAAAAAGAAAAAAGTTGGTAATATTTTGAGATTTTCTTTATCTCATAAGATGTGATATATTGAGAATTAGAATCTTTGAGGATTATTAAAAATTTTTTTGTAAGAGATATATCATTTTTTTAATTAAGTGCATTATTGGTTGCAACTGACACTTATTTATCAAGAAAATTAATATATATATAAAAAGACTTTGGTGTGTGGGTCCCAATTGAAGGGACTAGGAGAGTATTCATTTGGAGAGATCTCTCTCCTGAATTGTGTGTTGAGATTTGGGTCATTGTGCATATTTTTATGGCAAATATGACAGGCAATGTAATGTCTAATATGTTGATTCCTGTCTTTGAAATAGATAAGTTTACATATTGGTGTACTCGAATGAAAACTCTACTTAAATCTAATGATTTGTGGGAAATTGTTCAAAATGACTATGTTGAGATAGCAGATGTAAATGCACTAACTGACCAACAAAAAAGAGAATATAAAGAAAATGCAAAGAAAGATAACGAAGCTTTATTCTTAATTTGGGATGCAATCACTCAAGCTATTTTTCCGAGAATAAGTGGTGCTCTTCATTCTAAGTAGGCATGAAAAATATTAAGTAATGCATATCAAGGTTCACAAACTGCTAAATTGAAAACAATGAGAAAGAATTTAAAAAATGTACAGATGACAAGTGGTGAATCTGTCAATGAATTTTTGACAAAGGTAGAAGGTCTAGTGAGTCAAATGAAAGTACTAGGGGAAGATATATTTGACAAGCATGTCATTGAAAATATTTTAAGAATTGTAATTCCAAAATTTCAAGGCGTGGTCTCTACAATTGAGATATCTAAGGATCTCTCAAGCATGCAAATTGATTAATTAAGTGGAATTTTGTTAATTGTTGAAGAAAGAATGAAAAGAAATAAAGAAAGCTTAGAGAAAGCATTTTCCTCTAAAGAAAATAGAAGAGGAAAAAGAAACACATTCTTCAAGAGTCATAATAAATATGACGATAAAAATAAGAATGAATACAAAGGTGAATCTAGCAATTTCTAACGAAGAGGAAATTATTCCAGAGGAATAAGTAGCAACTTCAGAGGAGATGGAAGAGGAAGAGGTTGAAGTAATGGGGGAGATAATAGTATTAGGAATGTCCAATGCTTTCATTGCAATAATTTTGGACATTATGCTTCAGAATGTTGGAGTAAACAAGGTGAAAAAGAAAAAAGAAGTGCTCATAGCACTATAGAAGATAAGCAAAATTTGTTCAATTGTTGCTTCAAAACAAATGTTAGTGAAAATAATGTGTGGTATATAGACTCTAGATGTTCTTCACATGTGACATCTAATGAGAATCTATTTGTCAACTTGGATCAAAAGCATCAAAGTACTCTAGTACTAAGAGATAATAATTCACATGGAAGCAAAGGGAAGGGTACCATTGTTGTTACAATAGAATATGGTGAAGTGAAGCATATCAATGAAACATTAGTGGTTCCAGCACTCAAAAAGAATTTGTTGTCTATTGGACAAATGTTAGAGAAAAATTATCAAGTAAATTTTGATAAAAATGAGTGCATAATAAGAGATAAATTAAAAAGGAATGCAATTGTTGCACAAGCACAAATGACAAGGGATAGGATGTTTCCTCTTCATTTTATGCATGGGAACCAAGCACTAAGGTCTAGTGAAATGAGTGAAAGTAAGTTTTGACACAAGAGATATGGTCACCTTAGTTTTAATGGGTTAATTTTACTCAAAAGAGCAAAAAATGGTTAAAGGTCTACCATTAATTGAAGAGACAAAAGAGGTGTGTGAAAAGTGCATTGTTGGAAAACAACATCGGATACAATTGCTTGTTGGTAAATGCAACAACGCTAAACAACATCTTCAGATAATCTATACAGATTTGTGTGATCCTATGGAAACACCTTCTTTGAACAAATCTAAGCATTTTCTAACTTTCATTGATGATTACTCAAGAAAAACTTGGGTGTAATGTTTGGTTTGAAAATCAGATGTATTTGAAAAGTTTGTAGAGTTCAAAAACTTGGTTGAAAAACAAAGGGTATATGCACAAAGATGGGGGACCAAAAAGGTGCCACTTTACTTTTTGGTCCCCCATCGACCATAGTGCATATGCACTAAAGTGTGTGCACCCTATAGGGTGCACGCGCTTTGTAAAATACTAAAACGTGATTTTACAAAGTGCGTGTGCCCTATAGCATGCACACACTTTCCAAACACACTATTTAGTGTTTGTTGCAGTTGGGAAAGCTCATTTTGCTTTCCACAAACCCGCATTTACAGAAAAAAAAAGCCTTCCCAAGTGCATACGCAGTATTTTGGGCTTGTTGAATCCATAGTTTTCATTCATTCATCCATCAAATGGCTCCACGACATCCTCAAGTTTGATCCAGAAGAAGAGGTAAGTGTTTTTACAACCCATGCCTCTTATTTATTTTAAAATTTTAGTTTTGAAGCAATTTAGTTTGTTAAAATTTGTGTGTAATTAAGATTTTAAAATCTAGTTTTTTAAATTGCCAAGAAGAAATAATCTCCCTCAACCAAACCCTCCACCAAACCCTCCGTCTCCTCATGAAGAAATGAATGAAGAAACAAATAAAGAAAATAACCAAGAAAATGAACCTCAATTGCCTCCACCAATCGAGAAACCTCCTCCTGGAACACAAGAAAATTTTATGAACCAAATTCAAAGAGGGAAAAAAGAATTAAAATCTTTAATTACAAGGTTAAAAGATTTTATTGGTACAAATCCTGGAAGAGAAAGACTTGCAAAATCATTGGAAGCAATCTTGACCCATGTAAGCTTGGTTAGTGGGAAAATTAATTTATGGCAAGATAAAAGAGAAGAACAAAAATCATATTATACAAATAAATTATCTTATGCAGACATAAAAAAGAAAAAAATCACAAAAGATGACATTTGCAAGCTATTTAAAAAACTAGGGGACACAGATACTCTTAGAACTACAACAAGGAGGTTCCCAATTCATTGGTGCTTAAGTGAAGACATTAAAAACAAATTTTGGGAGCGATGGTGGATGGTATTTGATTCACCTCCCTGTAATAATCATGAGGTTCCTATATATTTCTTGAGGAAACTCTATTGCGAGTATATACTCAAGGAGGTGCCAAATTATTTTGACTATCTAGATTCTTAGGGTAGAGGAGGGGGGTCATCATTTGATAGAGCGGGAGCACATTGTGAACCTAACGCACCTAGGGTTCCTATTGGAAAGCCATAGGTGGATCATGCTACTATATTCCTTTCATTGTGAAGGAACATGTAGAGGCGGACACACTAGGCTCGATTAGTGCTCTGACACAGACTCTCATTCAGTGTGCCACTCCATTAGTTGAGGGTGACCATGGTCAATCTTCAAGGGGGCATATTTTTTGGTCATGTGGATGCTTGTGCACATTTGGTACTACCGAGAGAGAGGAAGAGGATCCTAGAATGATGGTTGATAGTTTTCTAAATATGACATTTGACATTGACACACAGGTAAATATTTCCAAGTTCATTAAATTGCTTTGATCATATTTCATTTATAAAAGAATAACTAATTAATTTAGTATCTATTGATTATGATCAAAATTTAGGGCAAGAGTGTTAGTGGCAGTGGTAGTAGCAATGATCCTCATGTCCTCTTCTACACATCATCATCAATTCCACAAGTATGTATCAAATAAAATATTTTAATTAATATATCTGATTATTAAGCAATTATATGAATAATTGCATCATAACTTATTGTGCATGAACATTAGATGTTCACTAGTGGACCATTGACATTCACAATAGATAGCGAAGGGCATCATGCCACTTTCCTTGAGGTATCTTTATTTGCATGTTAATTTTATTTACTTGATTATATTTAATTAATAAATGAATGAATAACTAAATTACTAAACAAATTATGATCAAAATCCAAAGGCACGATGATCACATTCTTTCACCTAGCTTTGTGATGTCACCATTGAGTCCACAGGTATATATGTAATAATGCATTATAATTAAAAAGTCAGTAGTACATTCTTATATGAATGGTTATCTTATAATTTCCATGTACATGAGCACTAGTTGAATGTTGGAGCTTCAACATCAACACCGCACACCGAAGGATGCAGTAGAACCTTCACGGAGGTATCATTTACTCATTAATAGGGTTGTAAAAAATATATGTAATCTCGATAACTACATTATAATTTTTTTGTTTCATTTTCAGTTATTGACATTAGAGACTTCTCCTTCTGTTTGTGATACTTTGGATTGTGAAGTAGCTGTAGCAGTAGCTAGTTCTGAAGCACTGAATGAGGTATGAAAGAGATCACTTAATTTTAATTGTTATTTTAATAGTTTGTATTGAATTTTATAATGATATTCATGTATGTATATTAATTATTATTTTGATCATTGTTGTAGGGACTTATTACTCCAGATCGCCAGCATGCACCTTCGGTGGATGTATATAGTGACTATTTTCTAGCGGTAAGCGAATATTGAATTTTATGTCATTGTATAATTCAATTTTGATGTATATTAGTTATTGATACTTAAATTTTTTTTTATCAGCTCGAGCTATAGAAGAGTCTAGACAAGAGGACAAGTGAGCACACTCAGAAGACTACAACATCCAATGCATCTCTATCAATATGATGATCCAAGATAGCTCGGGATTTTTTTCTTCCCCTAGCGGGAAAGGACTAGATTAGGGATATAGATTGTATGCCTATATGGCATTAGTGGACATATTTTTTTGTATATTATATAAGTGATACGTTGTACATACATTTGGCTTTGAGGAAGCCAGTTTAACTGTATTGAATAAATTCAAAGTATGACATTATTGGACATATATATTTGGCTTCATGCCCTACGAATATTTTTTTTTTTATGTTTTACATATGTAATTCATGTGTTTGGTGTATTGATGTATACTAATTTATGTTTATATGGATGTCTTATGCTTTGTAAATTTTCCATGCCTTATAGTTATGCTTGTATGTTTATCAATGTATATTGTTACTGTCACCCTAATGAGACTAACTTGACAACATTCAATATCACCCTAAGGAGACTAACATTCCTTGTCACTGTAAACTTTGACAACATTCACTATCACCCTAAGGAGACTAACTCAACTTGAGGATTCTACAAACAACTTGGAATTCACTCAGGTAATTAACCTTACTCAAGGATCTAGTTGAGTTCTCTAACTTTTTAAGTCACTCCCACAACCATACTACTCAAATTCATTTCCTCACTTCCTTGTTCCAATGCCTTCTAACATCAACTCTATCTTAGGCCACCTAGTGCACCTAGTGCCTCCACCACACCAAAACTCAAACCAGACTTCACACCCTGATCCTAACACCTTAGAACATCTCAACATACTATATTTTCCATGTTATAACTTCCCATTCAATACAATCAACTCATCTTTCACCCTTCCTCTTCTATAGCCCTTCTAGGCCTGCCTAGTAGCCCTTCCAACACTGAAATCAACAATTTACTCTCAAAATCCCCAAACAACCTAGAAATGTTTTTACATTTTCTAGTACCCTTTTTGGAGTTACAAAATTTATATCAATCTTAGACTTTAAATATTTGACTGGTGAAGACTTCCTTCACCCCCTAACCCTTCAACTAGGCCTAATTAGCCTCACCTAACAAAGAAACTCATAGAACCACTGACGTCGAGGACTCCAAAACCCCAAAAAATATTGATAAAGGCTAACAGACAACCAATTTTTAACTTAGTTTTCCCATACTCACCCAACTAGACACTCCTATTTAATAAAGCCTCACTATTTGGGCCAGAAACCAAGGGTTTTGTAGAAAATACCCTTCCCTGCAACACTCAACCTCAACACCAGTCCCAAAAAATTCTAATACATCCCAAAGGGCATTACCATCCATCATCTACCCTCTCCAATCATTGGGTCACTTCCAGCCATGACTTGTGCTTACCTTCAACACCTTTGACTATGATTTCACTAGGCATGTCTCTATCTCTTATCACCTTCTTTTCAACTTCCCTGCATTCAAAGATAAATCTAATACAAACAATACATCAATGGAAATATCCCACCAAACCAAAATTAACACAAAGGTGTGAGTTCCTTACATATTATGGAGGATTCAAACCTTTAACATGCTGATTGTGCTACAAATGCCAGTCACTATCCTCAATAACAGTCAATTCCTTGACTGTAATAATAAAAAAGTAATGAAATGAATACAAAAATGTATAAATATAATATAAGGCAATATTTCTATGTCACAACCTATCCAAGATCACATGGAATCAAACATTTATATTCATTGGTGTGTTCCTTGTTCCATGGGATAGTCACAATATAAAGACATGACCTCGAACAGGTGAGGCAACATATGGCAAGGTTGTCATCTATTGACCCCAATACCAGGACTATTTTGATCTATGGGTACCCTAATGTTGGCAAGAGTTCTTTTATTATTAAGATTACTAGGGCGGATGTGGATGTGCAACCTTATGCTTTTACTACTAAGTCTAGGTTTGTCGAGCATACTGATTATAAGTACTTGAAGTATCAAGTTATTGATACCCCTGGTATTTTGGATCACCCCTTGGAGCATAGGAACACCATCGAGATGCTTAGTATTACTACCTTGGCTCATTTGAAAGTGGTTGTTTTGTTTTTCCTTGATGTTTTGGGGTCCTGTGGTTATAGTATTGTGGGGTCCCTTAGTTGTTGACTGTACCCATGTACCAGTCATTGTCAATACACCAGTTAAATTCTTGGCATTTTCAGTGATGAAGGTAATGAAAATATGTTATAGCCAACTCAAAAAAAATGCAAATAGATTTTCCTACATCAAACTAAACAAGGATTACATTCAAATCAAGTACAACAGTTCACTATTGTTGACTGTACTCGTAGGCCAGTGGAATACCAATGTATAGAGAAATTTTGATTTTATTGATTCAAGCTAATACAATCTTGATCCATTTCAGATCAACAACATTATTGCCCTATCCACTCATGTGGATCCCTTCCAAAAAGACTCTAATCTTCCACAAGACCGACCAGAACCTACAAACTAACTTCTAACTGTCCCCTAACTGACTAATTATTAATGACAAACACTAGAATTAGTTATCAAGTTGACAAAAAAAGTTATCAACTCGACAACACAACACCCTTTGCCCACTCTAACTACTTATAAAAGGTTTAGAGACAACCTTTACAAACCAAACTAACGTAGACTTCCTACTAACCCCTACTAACTCTAATTAAGCCCTATTTGGCTTATATTGCCAATATAGGCAATTTACAAGATTGTTCACATTTAGTGCTTTTAACACTATGTAAAGGTTCTAATGGCCTTAGTACATATTTATAGACCCTTATAGGTTATTTCCATCAACCCCTAACTTAGGATCAATACATAACCATTCGAAGTGACCCCTAGCTACCTTTTAGGCTTCTGAGTGCCATTAAGGCTTACATTTAAGATAGGGTTACAATATGATCAATACATGATCCAAATAAAATTCCATAATCCAAATACATTATCAAATTTCAAAATGGACCACAAGCCCTTTTGCATTTAAATACATATTTGCACTCATCCTCTTGCTCACCCCGGAGTGGTCTGCGGCGTTCAAACAACTGTGTGTGACAAAAAAGGTTGTCAGTAGTGTTTAGCTATCCATTCAGAGCTCTTGGAATAGACGATTCGATGCTACGACCGATGGTTTGAAAGATACGCAATGTTGACCATTTGAACTGAGGAATACTGTGAATTTTGACATTGACTGAGAATGTGTTTCCAAATTTAAATGAACTTAAATCTCTAAAAACTGAGATAGGTTATTGTAGGCCCCAACAAAATGGTCTTGTAGCACCTAACAACTCGATGCTACATTGCATGAGCTTTGAGATGTGAGCCCATAAAGATCGCTGATTTCATGCTAAAGGGACCTTGAGGGACACTTCAGCTCAGAGTCGTCGACGATGTTCGAATGACTATGTGTGGAAAATGAGGTTACCCTAGCTTTTACCCAATCATTCAGAGCTATTGGAATAGACGGTTCAATGCTATAACCAATGGTTTGAAAGATACAGAATGTTGGTCATTTGAAATGAGGAACACTTTGAATTTTGACATCGACCGAGAATGTGTTTCCAAATTTAAATGAAATTGAATCTTTGAAAACTGAGATAGGTTATTGTAGGTCCCAGCAACAGGGTCTTGTAGCACCTAACGGCTTGATGCCACCTTGCATGAGCTCCAAGATATGACTCCGTAAAGATCACCAATTTCATGCTGAAGGGACCTTAAGGGATAATTTAGCCTGGAGTCATCAATGATGTTCAAATGACTATGTGTGGAAAATGAGGTTGCCCCTAGCATTTACCTGGCCATTCCAAGCTGTTGGAATAGACGGTTTGATTCTACGACTGATGATTTGAAAGATACACAATATTGGCCATTTAAATTGAGGAACACTCTGAGTTCTAACATTGAACGAGAATGTGTTTCCAAATTTAAACGAGGTTGAATATCTAAAAACTAAGATAGGTTATTGTAGGCCCCAGCAATACAATCTTGTAGCACCTAATGGCTTGAAGCTACCTCACATGAGCTCTGAGATATGACCCCGTAAAGATCATTGATTTCATGCTGAAGGGACCTTAAGGGACACTTCGGCCCAAAGTCATCAACAACATTCGAACCACCGTGTGTGGCAAACAAGGTTTCCCCTAGCATTTACCTAGCCATTCAAAGTTGTTGGAACATATGGTTTGATGCTACGACTGACGGTTTGAAAGATACGTAATGTTGGCTATTTGAACTGAGGAACACTATGAGTTCTAGCATCGATCAAGAATGTGTTGCCAAATTTAAATGAGCTTGAATCTTTGAAAACTAAGATAGGTTATTGTAGGCCCGATAACATGGTCCTGTAGCACCTAACAGCTTGATGCTACCTCGCATGAGCTTTGAGATATGACCCTGTAAAGATCTTTGATTTCATACTGAAGGGACCTTGAGGGACACTTCAACTCAGAGTCATCAGTGGCATTCAAATGACTATGTGTCAAAAAAATGGTTGCCCCTAGCATTTACCTGGCTATTTGGAGTTGTTGGAATAGACAGTTCAATGCTACGACTGACGGTTTGAAAGATACACAATGTTGGCCATTTGAACTGAGGAACACAATGAGTTTTGACATCAACCGAGAATGTGATGCAAAATTTAAATGAACTTGAATGTCTAAAAACTGAGAGAGGTTATTGTAGACCCTACCAACATGGTCCCATAGCACTTGATGGCTTGATGATACCTCGCATGAGCTCTGAGATATGACCCCGTAAAGGTCACTGATTTCATGCTGAAGGGACCTTGAGGGACACTTTGGCCTAGAGTCATTGGTGGTGTTTGTATGACTATGTGTGGAAAATGAGGTTTCCCCTAGTGTTTACCCAGCCATTTAGAGCTGTTGGGATAGATGGTTTGATGCTATGACCAATGGTTTTAAAGATACACAAAGTTGGCTATTTGAATTGAGGAACACTATGAGTTTTGACATCAACTAAGAATGTGTTGCCAAATTTAAACAAACTTGAATCTCTGAAAACTGAGATAGATTATTGTAGGCCCCAATAACATAGTCCTGTAGGACCTAACGGCTTGATGCTACCTCACACAAGCTCTGAGATATGACCCCGTAAAGATCTTTGATTTCATGCTGAAGGGACCTTGAGGGACACTTCGGCCCGGAGTCGTCAACGACATTCAAATGACTATGTATAGAAAATGAGGTTTCCCCTAGCATTTACCCAGACATTAAGAGTTGTTGGAATAGATAGTTTGATGCTACGATTGATGGTTTGAAAGATACACAATGTTGGCCGTTTGAATTGAGGAACTCTTTGAGTTCTGACATTGACTGAGAATGTGTTGCCAAATTTAAATGAACTTGAATCTCTAAAAACTAAGATAGGATATTGTAGGCCTCAGCAACATGGTCCTGTAGCACCTTAGGGATTGATGCTACCTCACACAAGCTCCCATATATGACCCCATCAAGATTGCCAATTTCACATTGAAGGGACGTTGAGGGACACTTCGGGTCGGAGTCATCGACGGTGTTTGAATGACTATGTGTGGAAAATAGGGTTGCCACTAACCCAGCCATTTAGATATGTTGGAATAGACAGTTTGATGCTATGAACGATGGTTTGAAAGATACACAATGTTGGCCGTTTGAATTGAGGAACACTTTGAGTTGTGACATTGATCAAGAATGTGTTGTCAAATTTAAAAGAAACTCAATTTTTGAAAATAGAGATAGGCTATTGTAGGCCCTATCAACACAGTCTTGTAGCACCTGATGGCTTGATGCTACCTCACACGAGCTTTGAGATATGACCCCTTAGAGATTTCCAATTTCATGTTGAAGGGACCTTGAGGGACACTTCGGCTCAAAGTGCAGTCTAAGACTAGTGAATTAAAATATTGGCATAAAATGTGATTTGGATTGGTCTACTATGTAAGGAATTTTCCTTGGTTGTTATTTATCTTTCCAGAGGAAATTAGTAGTTTTCTTGATAGTGACTGGATTTGGGGTCATAGTTAGTGATTGGGAGAGCCATATTTTGGCACCAGTCATTTTGGTGAGTGTAAATCCTTAAGAGTGGTTGTTTTTATGGTGGATTATGTATTTTGGGATCCATACTGATGTGTTTGATCTACTATTTTGATCTGGAAGTAGTTGTAGGGTTCCATTTGTGTTGGCCCTTGTTGTGTGGCTAGAAGAATGGGTATGTTTTGAGACCTTAAAAACTTGAATTTTATTGTTTTTAAACCTTATGAAAGACTTTTTATTGGTTGAGATGTTGGGGAGTGAATATATCTATGAGTTTCTTTATAATGGTGATGGAATTAGGCATAGTTGGTGACTACTAAGGTATTGGATCTACAAGATGGTCCAAAGGAGTCTATCTTGGGGTTTGGGTAGGATTTATAGAACCCAAAAGGGTATCTAAAACAATCAAGATTTCCTTTAGTTGTTTGGAAGGATCAGGAGAAAAAGGTTGATTTGACATATTGGAGGCTCTAGGTGAACAGTCAATGAAACAACAATTTCATATGCTTGACTAGAACGTATTTTGGATAGTGCAGTAAAGTAAATACATTATTGTGTTTATTATTTACATTTCCATTCATTTGAATCATTATTTTATTTTCTAATAAGGTGAAGGAATAGACTGGTGTTGGGGACATTGACTGGGCATGGGAGTGAATGCACTTAAGGGTGGAGGTTTTTGGTGAGGGAACATGAATCTTCATGTCCAATATGGTGTGTTAGAACCATTGGATTGATCTAGAGAGGGTTGTGGAGGTCTTCTTAAATAGACCCTAGGTTTATGACTCTAGGAACTAGGGTTTTTTGGTGAGAGTTTGGTGAATGGTGGGGTGTCAAGTTATGTAGTACAAGCACTAGAATTGAGTTTTTTGGCATGGGCTGGGAAATTTTAGTATATCAACATACAATAGAGTTTGGGGATTTTTTTGTATTTAAATACATCTTTGGGATGTAGTTCAGAGTTTAGATATATGGGAAGAATGGTTGTGAAAAAGATATTTCTCATTTTCATTCTGAGAAGACCTAGAGCGATTTTCAGTCACAAAGGAAATGCTTTGATTCTTCCACAAGTGCTATTCTGATGAGTTCTAATCACTTGATGAACATAATTTAATTATCTATTTATTTGAAAAGAAAATCAATAGAAGACGCTGAAAATGAAGTGAAAAAACCTAAGGTTTCTTCTCAATGTAAGTAAAATATTTTCCCTCAATGAAAGATTGAAGTCTTTCCAAACTCATTTGTCCCAAATTATGGGAAATTCTAAACTTACCATTTGAATAACCACAAGTGTTTATTTTCATGCAAGCCATTCTTCTGAGAGTCATGAACATTTCCATCTATCTCTTACCGAAAAGGAATGTGAAATGGTGAAATCTACAGAAAAAAAACTCAAAAGATGTGCAGAGGGATGCAGAGTCATAATTTTTCTACCAGACATCCTGTTAATGTAACATAAAAGAAAATGGCCTTGGAGGCTGCTAAGTCTTTCAAATTAGAAAACCCCTTTGGCTTAGTAATTATGAGGCCATATAATGTATACCGATATTTTAGGCTTGTAAGATTCCTTGACATCTCTATATGCCAGCTTGTATTTAGAAATATTGTCTTCAAATCTGGGGTGATATTCAACAATCTCTATTATGTGTTTGATAGGGGCTCAAGAAGCCAATCTATTATTGAGTGGGTAGATGATAGCAAAAACAATATTAAACTTAATGTCCATATTTTCCCCATTGTTAAAGAATGTAGTCCTTACAAGTATTTTAAAGGAGGACAAGTGCATAATAGACTTTCATCATGTATGAATAAGAAAATACAATTCTTATGAAATGATTTTGTCACCAATATTCCAGCAAAGGCATCTGGACCTAAAAAGGGAAAATATGTGAAACAAGGAATAGAACAGCTAGAAGGGAAGAAGGTAAAACCTAGTAATGGAAGCAAATGTATTAATCTGGATGAACCAAAATGTAAACCTTTCATTTTAGAGAGGGAGAAGTTGGAAAGGAAATGAGATAGTGCATCCTTGAATTGAGTTGGTTCCTTAAGGCTCTTCCATGCCTTCCAAGAAATCTAAACAAATAACTACAAGTAAACAATCATTTAAACTGATTGTAATCGGTTCTATGCAACTGGCCAGCCTTAGGAAGGATTATTTGATAGTATAGGCATGAATAGAGAAGTGTGATGAGTGTAGGGTAGATTCATAGGTTGTGTGGATCAAAAATACAATGTAAAATGAACTTTTAGTATCAATAAAAGTTTCATTCTCTGCAACTTTAGTTCTCTATCTGGGTATAGTCAATATAGACTAACTTCAAAAACGTGATTGGAAATGTATTGTTGATTGGATCTTGATATAAAAAACATTATTTTTGTGTTTGTGTATATGTACTGAATTCGTTCTAGTTTTTTGTTTGGGAATAAGGTTAAGGCACTCACTGGTATATGTGAATGTGCTAGTATTGGGCTATAGACAGCAATTAGAGAAAAGTCTCCATAAAATACTTTGACTCACCCACCAATGTGTTTATTATGATTGGTGTGGTGAGTCAAATGTACTATAACTCCTTGTAATACATTGAATTTATGCAAGGTTTTGGGAAGGAGTATTGAAGAACCCAAATGGAGAAAGATTATTGATTAAGGGAAACCAATCCCACACCAGTCATGGCTAGGAGTAATCCGATGGATGGAGAGGGTAGTTAAGGGTTGGAATGGTATATGTGGATGCATTGTAAGGTGTTAGAACTTTGATTAGAGTTGTGAGTGGTTTGATAGGGTGATTTCTTTAAAACCCTTGGTTTCTAGCCCAAATAATGAGGGTTTATTGACTATGAGTGTAGATGGGTGAATATGGGAAAAATAAGTTGGAAATGGTTGTCTTTTATCCTTTATCAAGACTATTTGGGGTTTTGGAGTCTTGGAGAATAGTGGATGATAGAGTTGCTTCTTTGGGCAAGGGCTAATTAGGCCGAGTTGAAGGGTTAGGGGGTGAAGGAAGTGTTCACTAGTTAGGCCATGAAAGTTTCAGAATTATATCAACTTAATAACTCTAAAAAGGGTATTTTAAAGTGTAAAAACATTGCTAGGTTGTTTGGATATATTGTGAATGAATTTATGATTTCAAGGTTTGAAGGGCTACTAGATAGGCCTAGAAAGGCTATAGTAGAAGAATGGTGAAGGATGAGTGGATAGGAGTGAATGGGAAGTTGTAACATGGAAAATGTACCATGTTGAGATGATATAAGGTGTTAGGATCAGGGTGTGAAGTCTGGTTTGAGTTTTGACATGGTAGAGGTACTAGGTACACTAGGTGGCTTAGGAGGGTATTGGTGTTTGGAGAGATTGGAACAAAGAAAAGTGTTAGTGAACTCATGAGCATGGTTGTGGGAGTAACTTACAAAGTCATATAACTCCATTTGATCTTTGATTAGGACTAATTCCTTAGTTGATTCCAAGTTACTTGTTGAATCCTTGAGTTGAGTTAGCCTACTTAAGGTGATAGTTAGTCAAAATCAGTGATTGGGAGAGCCCTATCTTGGCACTAGTCATTTTAGTGAGTGTAAATACTTAAGAGTGGATTTTTTTATGGTGGATAAGAAAATACAAGTCTTATGCAATGATTTTGTCACCAATTTTCTAGCAAAGGCATCTAGACCTGAAAAGGGCAAATGTGTGAAACAAGGAATAGAATAGATGCAAGGGAAGAAGGTAAAACCTAGTAGTCAAAGAAAATGTATTAATATGGATAAACAAAAGTTTAGACTTTCTATTTAAGAGAGGGAGAAGTTGGAAAGGAAATGAGATAGAGCATCCTTGAATTGAGTTGGTTCCTTAAGGCTCTTCCATGGCCTTCCAAGTATTATGTGCTTGCAATTCATTGGCATAACATCATAAAGTTTTTTTAATTAATAATGAGAAATATTTTTACAACTCAGCTCGATAGGAGCACCAAAGGAAAGAGATGAGTAGAGAAAACCTCTGGTATTGCCCCAAAAAATAGAAGAGAAAGGTTGTCATTAAATCTTACAAACTTTCCGTT
Organism: Chamaecyparis obtusa; assembly: GCA_027943335.1. Lineage (NCBI taxonomy): Eukaryota > Viridiplantae > Streptophyta > Pinopsida > Cupressales > Cupressaceae > Chamaecyparis > Chamaecyparis obtusa. The sequence continues at coordinate 47,611 of BSBK01009129.1, forward strand.
ATACATACGGGCTAATGCATGAGCAATTTACAATCCACCCAATTTATAATGCTATATAAATTTGACATTACAATATTTTGCATCTCCATTTAGTCCAATGAACCAATTGGATCTTCCCTACCCTTGATTGTCTCAAGTATTGCCTCGTGGTCTGACTCATGAACCTTCCAAAGAGTTTTATTATGTGTTCTTCCCCCATTTATGATCAAGTGGACATTTGATGCAATGATGAGGTTTGAATAATGAATAATCTTTCTGTGTGTCTCCCAATCCTCAAACAACCACAACCTAGGGTTCTTCATAGCATACCATCTAAGCCATGTACCTGTTACAACCGCTGCCCCTATAGGGTATTCTAATTCTTCACCATCAATAACTGAGTGATTGAATTTATTTTTTGCCTCAACATAATGACACAAATAATAATTTGTCCCTTCTTCATTGTCTTCAAGTGCAATAACAACAAAAACATGGCCTGTAATGATATAAACATAATGAGGACATTAGTTTACCAAATATTTATGATAAAGTACTAAATTTGAGATTATTTGTATGTGGAAAATTTTACTTGGTTCTACTAGATCAGATAAGCGATCAAAGTCAATGGATGATTTGATGCAGGAGCATCCTGGGTGTAAGAGCAATCTTGCATCACCCAAAAATATTTATGTTTTTATATTCAATAAGGGTTATTTTGTGCAGAGCTGCTATTTATGGAAAGTTACTATTTTTGGTAATTTTCGTATGTGCTCAGAATGATCTGATTTCTTTCTTGGAGGTTCATTTTGGTCATATAAGTCTGCCAGTAAAGTTTCATTGCCAGATCAAGTGTATATTGGAAGATATTGAAGATTTTCGGTATCGGCAGCAGGGTACAGAAACTTTGAACTCAGTTTTGAAGGCTTTAGAGGCCTCGAATGAGGTCAAAAATTTGGGTGACGGGCGCTTGTTCTAGTCAAGCCTGTAGAGCGCTTCGTGGCATTTCCAAAATGGGGTTATAATAGCCGATCGGGTCAACTGGTGATGACTTATGGTCTTCGGAAGTTGGGCCACCTGAAATGGCAAAAAATAATTTTCTTCAAAATTTCTGTTCGGGTTTCAAAGGTTATCTTGAGCCGACTATGATGTAATGAAATGTAAAATAAATTAATTCTAAGTTTGGTCGGCCTTATTGGCTAAAATTCTGGAACCTTCCCAAGCGGTGAAAAATTGCCTATATAAGGAAGGCTGTATTATTGTCTTAGGCAGTTCAGAATAGTTCTGGGTAGTAGATCTGGGTATTGATTCGAGGCTTTGTCCTACAGAATATTGTAAGGGAATGCCCATGTGGCTTTGCATATTGTAATTCTGAAAGTTTGTAATTCCACATTTGTGGAGATAATAAGAAGCCAATTTTCTGTTCTTGCATATTATTGTTGTTGTTTCTCTATATCTGTTATGTGTTTGTGGTATTAAGGGGAGCACCCTTCATCAAGTGGTATCAGAGAAGGAGTTCTTGAGTGTGTAAACAGATCGCCGACTGTGAGGCAGTTTGCACCAGGACCGTGGCTAGGGTTTCAGTGCGCATCGCGAAAATGCCTCCACGAAGGGAACGTGGCGGAAGAGCTGGTGTTGTAACACCTGAGGTTAGAGAGCTGCAGAGATAAGTGCGAGCATTGCAAGAAGAGATTCGTAGAGGAATGAATCTTAATGTCAGAGACGAAAGTGAGGATGAAGCCGAAGAAGAATATGAAGCAGGAGAAGTTGAAATTGTGAACCAGGAGGAAGAAAGACTTTTTCGGGCCATTTCCAAGATTGGGAAAAGACCTAAGATTGAGGTTCCTACATTTTCTGGAAATCTTAACCCAGAGGAATTGATCGACTGGATCAATGAATGTGAGGAATATTTTGACTATGAAGATGTTGAAGATCCTGATAGGGTCAAATTTGCAAAGGCCAGATTGAAAGGTCATGCGAAGATCTGGTGGCAAGAAATTCAATTGGAGCGAAATAGAAGAGGGAAAGATAAAATCACAAGATGGGATCGGATGGTGGATAAATTGAAGCGACAGTTCATTCCTGTTGATTATGAGCTTGACCTACTGAAGAAAATGCAGAGTTTGAAGCAAGCAGGAAGATCTGTTCAGGAGTATACAGAGGAGTTCTATCGACTTCTCATCAGAACAGGCCATGCAGAAGCTGATAAGGAGAAAGTTGCCCGATACCTTAATGGGTTAAGGCCAAGCATTCAGGAGGAGCTGAATCTGGTTCGAATGAACAGTATTGAAGAGGCATACTAGTTTGCCCTAAAAGTAGAGGAAAAGATGAACAAGAAGTTTGAGAGCAGACAAAATGGAAGAGGTCGCGGTGGACGATCTGGTGGATGATCATATGGTGGCCGAAATGAAGATCTGAAAAAGAAGGATGAGGCCAGTAGTAGTCAGAATCAGCGAGGAAATAATTCCAATCGCTTCCAGGATCAGAATAATAGAGATCAGAGAGGAAGAGGAAGAGGACAAGGATCTGGAAGAGGTGGCTTCCGTGGAACATGTTTTCACTGTGGAGAAGAAGGTCATAGGGCATTTGAATGTCCTCAGCACCAAGGCAGAACAGACAGGAGAAATGAAGGCCAGGGCAGAGTTGCACATGTAGATGAAGATGCCAGATCATCAAATTCTGAAGATGCTGAAAAAGGAGAAACGTTGATTAACAGAAGAGTCCTGTTGAGTGGTGAGAATGAACCTGAGCAAAGGAGGAGCCTGTTTCACACTAGATGCAAGTGTGAAGGTAAATGTTGTGATGTGATTATTGATAGTGGAAGCACTGACAATTTGGTGTCAGAAGAGATGGTGACAAAGTTGAAGCTCAAGAGACAGAAACACCCACATCCATATCGGATTGCCTGGGTACAGGATGACCACAAGGTCATGGTCAATGAACAATGCCTAGTGAAGTTCAAGATTGGTGGATACCAAGATGAGGTATTATGTGATATCATATCTATGGATGCATGTCATATGTTGTTGGGTAGACCATGGCAGTTTGACAGATGTGCTGTACATGATGGTCGTGCGAATACCTATTCCCTGACAAAGGATGGAGTGCGACATAAGCTAAAACCATTGAAGGAGACTGAAGAAAAGGTATGTGGTAATGCAAGGATAACTTTTGTTGATGGAAGAAATTTCCTAGATGGTATGAGGCATGAGCATGTATGTTTTGCTTTAATTCCAAAAGCTAGTAAAGAGGAAGTAGAAGATGTTCCTGTAGAAGTTGTAGATTTGTTGAATGAGTTTTAGGATATTGTATCCGATAACGTGCCTGATGGATTACCACCAGTCAGGAAGATCAGTCATCAGATGGACTTGATCCCAGGAGCGAGTTTGCCAAATAAGGCAGCACACAGAATGACACCTGCAGAAAGTGAGGAGTTGAACAGACAAGTACATGAGTTGTTACAGAAAGGATTGATTCGAGAGAGTCTGAGTCCCTGTGCAGTACCAGCGGTATTAGCACCAAAGAAGAATGGAGAGTGGAGGATGTGTACAGATTCTAGGGCAATAAACAAGATCACAATCAAGTACAGGTTTCCATTACCACGAATGGATGATATTATGGACTGTTTGAGTGGAGCTGTGTATTTCTCAAAGATAGATCTGAAGAGTGGATATCATCAGATTCAGATCAGAGAAGGAGATGAATGGAAGACTGCCTTCAAGACAAAGGAAGGACTATATGAGTGGTTAGTCATGCCTTTTGGGCTAACCAATGCACCGAGCACTTTCATGCGGCTCATGAACGAGGTTCTGAAAGAATTTCTGGGTAAGTTTGTCATTGTTTACCTAGATGATATTTTGATCTTTAGTAAGACATTGGATGAGCATATGATGCATATTCGTATGGTATTTGAGAAGTTGAGAGAAGAGAAATTGCTGATTAATTTGAAGAAGTGCAGTTTTGTGAAGAAAGAGTTAGTGTATTTGGGATTTGTAGTTTCAGCAGAAGGTCTAAAAATGGACCCAGAGAAGGTACAGGCTATCCTTGAATGGCCTACTCCAAGGAGTGCTACTGAGGTAAGATCTTTTCATGGTTTGGCTAGCTTTTACAAAAATTTTATCAGAAATTTTAGCAGTATTTGTGGACCCTTGACTGAAACAATGAGAGGGGATAGAAAAGAGTTTAAGTGGACTAATGGGGCAGAAAAGAGTTTTCAATTATTGAAACAAAAAGTTACAGAACAACCTGTTTTAGCACTTCCAGATTTTAATAAGGTGTTTCAAGTAGATTGTGATGCTAGTGGTACTGCAATAGGAGCTGTTATGAGCCAAGAAGGTAAACCTGTTGCTTATTTCAGTGAGAAGTTAAATGATGCCAAGAGAAAGTATTCTGTTTATGATCAAGAATTTTATGCTATAGTTCAGGCATTAAAGAAGTGGAGACATTATCTACTTCCTAAGGAGTTTGTTTTGTATACTGATCATCAAGCTTTGCAATATTTGAATAGTCAAGGAAAGTTGAATAAGAGACATTTGAAATGGGTTGAGTTTTTGCAGAGTTATACATTTTTTTTGAAACACAGGAGTGGAAAGTCTAATAGGGTTGCAGATGCTCTTAGCAGAAGGCAACTATTGCTGACAGAAATGCAGATTGAAGTGGTTGGGTTCAAGGAACTCAAGAATTTGTATCCAGAGGATCCTGATTTTGGTGAAGCTTGGAAAGCTTGTACAGAACCTGTTACTCTAGACAGGACAAAATGGTTGGATTTCATCATCCAGGATGATATGCTATTCAGAGGGAGTCAGTTGTGCATTCCACGAAGTTCTATGAGGGAGAATCTCGTCAAGGAGAAGCATAGCGGAGGATTGGCTGGACATTTTGGTCGTGACAAAACCCTTGGTTTGGTTGGTGAGAATTATTATTGGCCACAATTGCAGCAAGATGTGAAGAAGTTTGTACAGAGTTGCAGAGTATGTCAGATGGTGAAAGGATTGAAGCAGAATACAGGGTTGTATCACCCATTATCTGTACCAGAGAAGCCTTGGGAGGATATCACCATGGACTTTGTTCTTGGTTTACTGAGGACACAGTGGGGACATGATTCAATTTTTGTGGTAGTTGACAGATTTTCAAAGATGGCACATTTTATTCCCTGCAAGAAGACTAATGATGCTGTTCATGTAGCAGAATTGTTTTTCAGAGAAGTAGTGAGACTTCATGGTTTGCCAAAGACCATAGTTTCAGATCGGGACACTAAGTTTGTTGGATATTTCTGGCGTACGTTGTGGAAGAAGTTGAAGACAGATTTGAAGTTCAGTCCATCACACCATCCACAGATTGATGGACAGACAGAGGTGGTGAATAGGAGTTTGGGAAATTTGCTGAGATGTTTGGTTGGAGATAAGCCAGCAAGATGGGATTTGATTTTACCACAGGCAGAATTTGCATACAATAATTCTATCAATAGGAGCACTGGTAAATCACCATTCCAGATTGTATATGGAAGTAGTCCAAGAAATGCATCTGAATTGAGGAAGATAGATAAAGGAGAAATAAGTAGTGCTGAAGCTAAAGATTTTACAGAACACTTGAAGAACATCCATGAGGAGGTGAGGAAGCATATTACCAAGATGAATGCACAGTATAAGGCTAAGGCAGATGAGAAAAGGAGGTATAAGGAATTTCAAGTTGGTGATGAAGTCATGGTTCATTTGCGGAAGGAGCGGTTTCCAGTTGGTACATATAACAAGCTGAAAATGAAGAAGTTTGGACCATGTAAGATACTGAAGAAACATGATTCAGGAAATGCATATGAGGTAGAATTGCCTACTGAGCTGAATATTTCACCAGTGTTTAACATTTCAGATTTGACGGAGTATCATGAAGGAGGTGTTGAAGATGAGGTTGTAGCAGCACAGTGGAGTATTCCAGCAACCAGTTCGGATATCAAGGAGATTGAAGACATATTGGGCAGTCGTATTGGCAGAAGCACAAGGAACAGGACATATGAAGAGTATTTGGTCAAATGGAAAGGACGACCTATTGAAGATTCATCATGGATAACAAAGGAGGAGGTTAACCGTCTTGGTTTTCCTCTGCACACCTGAGTCGTGACAGGGTCACTTCTCAAATTACCCCGGGTGTCTGATGCAGGAGCATCCTGGGTGTAAGAGCAATCTTGCATCACCCAAAAATATTTATGTTTTTATATTCAATAAGGGTTATTTTGTGCAGAGCTGCTATTTATGGAAAGTTACTATTTTTGGTAATTTTTGTATGTGCTCAGAATGATCTGATTTCTTTCTTGGAGGTTCATTTTGGTCATATAAGTCTACCAGTAAAGTTTCATTGCCAGATCAAGTGTATATTGGAAGATATTGAAGATTTTCGGTATCGACAGCAGGGTACAGAAACTTTGAACTCAATTTTGAAGGCTTTAGAGGCCTCAGATGAGGTGAAAAATTTGGGTGACAGGCGCTTGCGCGGGTCAAGCCTGTAGAGCGCTTCTTGGCATTTCCGAAATGGGGTTATAATAGCCGATCGGGTCAACTGGTGATGACTTATGGTCTTCGGAAGTTGGGCCACCTGAAATGGTGAAAAATAATTTTCTTCAAAATTTCTGTTCGGGTTTCAAAGGTTATCTTGAGCCGACTATGATGTAATGAAATGTAAAATAAATTAATTCTAAGTTTGGTCGGCCTTATTGGCTAAAATTCTGGAACCTTCCCAGGCGGTGAAAAATTGCCTATATAAGGAAGGCTGTATTATTGTCTTAGGCAGTTCAGAATAGTTCTGGGTAGTAGATCTGGGTATTGATTCGAGGCTTTGTCCTACAGAATATTGTAAGGGAATACCCATGTGGCTTTGCATATTGTAGTTCTGAAAGTTTGTAATTCCACATTTGTGGAGATAATAAGAAGCCAATTTTCTGTTCTTGCATATTATTGTTGTTGTTTCTCTATATCTGTTATGTGTTTGTGGTATTAAGGGGAGCACCCTTCATCATGATTCCATTTCTATTAGTTGTTGTGATTCATGGGGATGATAGGAGGCAAGTTGACTCAAAATACATGTATAGCATTCTTCAACCCATTCCTTTGACTCACACCTATCCTAATTTTCATCTACACCCGATGAACAAAAGCATGCCATATGTTGTGTGTGGATACTTCATGAACCTGCATTACAACTTCTAAAAGAGTGTAGCTCACTCGATCTTGTCAATGTACAACAATCCTCATATGGTGTAATGGTAGTTTCATCCATCAACAAAAAAATCTATGAGCCATAGACTCACCTTCATTACCTAGACCCATTGTAGCATTACACCACTGGACAATACATCCCACATCTGACAATGTTGCTTTGTCTTTGTACTTTAATTCTTCATGTGCTAAGGCTCTTTTAATACATGCACCTACACCATCATGCTCTCCCTTTCCATGACCAACCTCTGTGAGATTCCACATATATTGAATTCTAGTAATCTTATGCATCTTGCACAACTAATAAAACATCCAAGAATTCTTGAATTGTGATGCACAATTATCTGACCATATGATATGTCAATGATATTTTATGCCCCTATTTTCCAAATGACCATAAAATACTTGAAAGTAACTGTGTACAAAATCTATAGAATGTGAGCGATCATCAATGATATAAAAATGATACTCCCTCAATATCTTCTTGTTCTCCTCTGTACTGTCTGGTGAATGCATGAATGCTATATGAAAAAATATAGCAACCTGTTGAGAGCTGTAATACTTTGCTTGCACCTCATTCTCTAGTTGTAGTGTGTAGTTCTCTACAAAGTCCCCAACTAAAACAATGGTATCAAGTGGGAATGTGTCCTTGCACAACTTGAATTGCATATCCAACCATCACACTCTATGTGTATGCCTTGCATACCCATAAATAATTTGTTTACAAAAAATGTCCATGAACTGATACACTAGAATTTTTTCAATTAATAAATCACATCTTTTAGCCTCTTTTCCATCTTTTAGATTTCATGATCTTAAATCCAAATTCCACTATTTCATTACCGATTTCATGCATACTCTCCATATGTTGACGAATTGGAAAATGTCACAAACCTCTGCAATCTATGCATGTACCATTCAATCATGAGAGCTTGTAAAATTGTTGACCATCTACTCTTTCACATAAAATGGTAGATATTAATTCCCTTGAAGATCTAGGTGGGATATTTATGGTACAATCTTGCAAAACATTGTTAGAGTGCAAATATACACATATATTCCTATAAAGTTCAAAATGGTTAGAAAATTTAATATGAACCCTACAAAGACAAGTTGTGTGTGTGTGATTTATCTTCACATAAAAAGGTTTACACATTTCAAAATATCTCTAACTAATTTTAATTTGAGGATACATATGCATAAATTTTGCAAATAATTGTGTTTGAGTTGAATCCAAATAATGTTTTGGATGTGGAATACAAATTTGACTACCAATCCTCCTTCTTAAAAAATCTCTTTGATTAGGAGAGAGAGAGAGAGAGAGATGCAAGCTGATTGAAAGCTTGATCTAGTTAACTACTACTTATCGAGATATCACATTTGCAGTGATTTTAGTATCTAGGTTCCTGTCAAAGCCCAAGGAAACACATTGGAATGTAGATAAAAGGATTCTCAGATATGTTAAAGGGAAATTGAACTATGGTCTCAGATTTCAACATTCAGAGGATAATAGATTGGTTGGCTATATAGATTGAGATTGGGAAGGCTCTATTGAAGATCAGAAGTCTACTTATGGTTACACTTTTAGCCTTGGTTCTATAGTATTCTATTGGAAATCCAAGAAACAACCTACAATATCGCTTTCTATAGCAGAGGTAGAATACAAAGTTGCAACATCAACCGCTTGTCAAACTATATGGTTGAGAAGACTACTAGAAGACTTAAACCAAATTTAGAATGAGCCTAGCTTATTGTATTGTGACAAAAAAAGTTCTATAAAAATGAAAAATAATCTAGTATTTCATTTTAGAACCAAACACATTGAGATACAACATCACTATATTAGGGAATTGGTTCGACAAGGTCTGATTGAAATTATGTACTGCAATACAAAAGATCAGATTCCAAATATCTTCACAAAGGATCTAGCTCGTGAAAGGTTCCAAAAGCTCAGGGATCTCCTTCATGTTCTTCCCAATGGTCATTATGGGGGAGAATGACATAAATAATGCCCATTTGGGGCTTACTTGTGCAGTCCTTATTGAATCCACACTCTGATATTTATTATATGGTTGTATGTTTTTAATTTTTTAGTTGATAGTTGCAAATATTCAATATTATAGTTATATTGTTGGTGATTATGGTTGAATCCCATAATGTCACCTCCCTTTTGGTTTTGTATATAATGGACGCCCTACCTCTCTTTTCTTAATGAAATTTTGGGCTTTTGCATATTTCTTGTTTTATGATCAGCAAATCATTGATTCAATTTCCTTCAACATATTCTATCTGAGCCACTATCCATGCAATAAAGAGATCAATGAAGATCATTGAAAATAGAACTTCGGAAATAATTTTTTTTTCATAGTTAGTTGATTTAATCCATTGAGATGTACATGTATTGATGTAGTAGTAGAATGAGTACTAGCAAGTTAAAATTACAATCATCTTGTCTCAAATGATCAATATTTAACAGGTATGAAACTCATGGACATCTATGTCAGTGAATCATTTTCATATGGATTGTGAGTTCCATTGGCGCTGTGTGTGCTGGATTCAATGCATATGTTTAAAGGTAGTGTAAGTTGGTTTCTATTTAAAGATGCTATGTTGCATTGAGAAAAGTCAAGCACTGCCTTTGAAACTTCAACTTGCTAAAATCGCTTACCATCCTGCCAACTAATGGTGGCTGTAATAATGGACTAGAGGAGTAGTTTCATATATTGGTGTTTAGTGTTTTCGAAGGATGTGTGAGCCTATATCACCATGACCATCAGATTGGATTAATTTTGATGTTTTATATTGTGCAATATTGCAAGATCAAGACAACTACTTTCTAGTTGCTAACTGGACCAACCTTTCCTTTTGCCCTTGATCATTGGACTTGCACTTGATGTTTGCTACCTATGAAAGTACAAATACATGTGTTGTTCACGCTTTAAGGATTTTCTTAATGATCCAAAGGCCATTCAAATGGAATAGAAAGGTGACTGATTTGTTGGCCAGGTGAGATTGGAACCAACATATTTTGTAATTATGTCAAGATTTTTAATAGGAATTAGAAATTGTTTGACATAATAGGTAATTACTTCATTAATAATCTGAAGCATTGTTTTTGCTAGGAAACCCGTGTGAGTTAGAGATTTGTTGAGCATTTGAAGAGGTGTTAGAAACACTTGGAGGAGGTGTGGACATTTAGAGGAAAGGTGTCTAATGTGTAGGCATGCTAGTAGTGATTTGTGTATTAGAGGAGAGATTGTTTCTATGGCACTTGAAGAGGCATTAGAAACACTTAGGGGAAATGTGGACTTTTGGAGAAAATGTGTCTCATGTGAAGCACAAGAGGAGACTTTAAACACACTCAGAGGAGATGTGGAATTTTAAAGGAAATATGTCTCATTGTACATGGGAGGTGGGAACACTCATGTTGTACAGATGGTTTCAGATTCTTTGGTTAGGAGATCCACTGATGTAGTCAATTTGGTGCTTTTTGTGAGAGCAAGGAGGATTGGTCAAGGCACTTCATCAAAATCTTTAGAAGGATTGGGTTCAAAATCCTTGAAATAGTTCACTCTTGTTTCAATTGATATAATAAGGGGGGAATATTGTCTTATTACATTAATAAGTATGTTTAGTTTTTGAGTTTTATTTACACTAATAAAACCACTTCTTAGTTTTTGCAGTTATGTAACTGTCATCTTCTTATATTCCCTATTTTAAGGAAGCATATGAAATAATGAATTAATTAAAAACATTTTAAGCTTTGTCACTTCTGTTAGGATTAACAAGGCAGAAAGAACAATTATGTGCAAATATAACCAATATCAGAAAACAATAAACCACACAAAAGAGAACACAAGACACAAAGATTTAACGTGGTACACCCAATCCCTAGGCTATGTCCACCAATAGCGAGTCCAATAATTTATTATCTAGTGATTACAAGCTGATTACAATCTGTAATCCCTTACAACTCAATTCCACTACAAGTACTAAAATCATACATCATGAAATCCCTAACCCTAAGCCATATTATACAATATTTTTGCCACTTTAGGGTTAGAATGAGTTACAATATATCGGCCCAAAATAATCAAAAATATGTTAGCCTCAAATTTTTTTTGCCTCAGGGGCTGTGCCCCCAAACCCCCTCTCTTGGGGGCTACTACCCCCAAACCCCCACTCGGGGCCCAGCTAGGCCCTGAACCCCGGTGAGGTCAGGAGGAAAAGTGTACAGTACTTTCCTAGATAGTACTTTCTTGATTAGTCACCACAAGCTAACAATCTCCCACTTGGTGACTGATCAGTATGCACACTAAAAAACCTCCCACTTGGATACTGATCTTGTAGCAATACTGCTACCATATGAGGCTCCCACTGGATCGAACCACCCTGGACTTAACCGTTTCTTTATTCTATTCAGTCTAGAAGACCAACTGAAGCTGAACACGAGTTCAACTTCTCCCTTGTTACTACCTTTGTAAACATATCTGCTGGATTATCATCTATATGAATTTTTTCCAGCTTTAATTTCCCATCATCCAAAATTGACCGAATGAAATGGTACCACAACTATATGTGTTTTATCTTTGAGTGCAAAGAATAATTCTTCACAAGATGAATGCCACTTTGGCTATATGTATGTAAAAAATTATCCTTCTGTGGATGTCCCAATTCTTCCATGAAGAATTGAAGCCATATCATCTCCTTGGCTGCCTGTATAGTAGCAACATACTCTGCCTCTGTAGTGGATAAAGCAACAACCTTTTGTAGTTGAGAAATCCAACTCACTGCTATCCCACCAATAGTAAATACATAACCTGTAGTACTCCTACTATCTATATCTCCTACCAAATCTGAGTCAACATAGCCTTGTACAGTAGTAGTAGAACCCCCAAAGTGTAAACACTTACTAGATGTACCTCTCAAATATCTGAGAATCCATTTGACTGCATTCCAATGCTCAATACCAGGGTTACTCATATATCAGCTAACGACTCCCACTGTGTGTGCAATATCTGGCCTAGTACATACCATATCATACATTAAGCTCCCTACAGCTGAAGCATAAGGTACCTTAGAAATTTTAGTCTCTTCTTCTGGTGTCTTGGGACACATCTCCTTAGTCAATTTCAAATGACTAGGAAAAGGTGTAGTGATAGCTTTGGCATCCTTCATGTAGAATATCTGCAACACCTTTTCATCATAATCAACCTGAGATAGAGTTAATTTTTTGTTCTTCCTATCTCTACAAATTTTCATGCCAATGATTTATTTTTTTGCCCCCAAATCCTTCATAGAAAAAGATTTTGCTAACTGTTGTTTCAACCCCTTAATATGATCCATGTTAGACCTAGCTACAAGCATATCATCAACATAAAAAAATAAAATAATGTAGTTGTCATCATCCAACCTCTTAAAATAAACACAATGGTCAAAATGACATTGACTATATCCATGCTCATTCATAAAAGTGTCAAATTTAATATACGATTGTCAAGGTGCTTGCTTCAAGCCATACAAACTTTTCTACAATCTACACACCAAATTCTCCTTACCCTTGACCTCAAATCCTTGTGGTTGGACCATATATATTTCTTCATCAAAATCACCATGAAGAAAAGTTGTTTTAACATCAAGCTGCTCTAAATGCAAATCTTCAGTAGCCAAAATACTTAAAACAGTATGAATAGAAGTCATTTTAACAACTGGAGAAAAAATCTCATTAAAATTAATACCATGTGTTTGTGCAAATCCTTTTATGACTAATTTGGCTTTAAATCTTTTCTTACCTTCATCCTCTTCTTTTATCCTGTAAACCCATTTATTTTGTAAAGCCCTTTTACCTATAGGTAACTTACATAAATCCCATGTTTGATTTTTCAACAAAAAGTCCATTTTATCTATCATTGTAGACTCCCACTAAAGCTATGTATCCACCTGCATAGCTTCATTATAACATTCAGGTTCACCAGCATCAGTTAATAAGATATAATACAAAGAAGGTAAAAATCTATCTAGAGGTCTACTTAGCCTTGTTGACCATCTAACATTCACTGGGGTGTGTGGTATTTGTTGTTTCTATTTTTGTAGAGCATAAGGAACTGCTGGAACATCAACTTTTGGAGTATCATCCAGTACTACATAGTCATTTTCTTTCTTCTCATGTCGCTACAACAGATCTTTGTACAATACTTTCTCAATGAATATGACATCCCCGCTTCTTACAATTTTATGATTTTCAAAATCCCAAAGCCTATAACCAAATTCATCAATGCCATATCCAACAAATACACATTTCTTTGACTTAGCTTCCAGCTTGGTTCTGTTTTCAGAATCTATAAGTGCAAAAGCTTCACAACCAAAGGTTTTGAGAAAAGAATAACTCACCTTCTTACCACTCCATGCTTCCTCTAGGATACCACAGTCCAAAGGAGTAGAGGGGCCTCTACTAATTAAATAAATAGTAGTGTTCATATCCTTTTCCCACATATTTTTGGGCAGCCTAGCATGTAACCTCATACTCCTTGCACACTCCATTATTGTCTTGTTCATGCATTCAGACACTCCATTTTCTTGTGGAGTCCTTGGTATAGTTTTTTGCCTATGAATACAATTAGAGGAACAATAATCTTCAAATTCTCTACTGCAATACTCACCACCATTATCAGATCTGAGACATTTTAACCTTTTACTAGTCTCATTCTCAACCAAGCATTTCCATTTCTTAAAAGTTTGAAATACATCAGATTTCTGTCCAAAGAAATAAATCTATAATTTTCTATCATCTATAAATGTAACATAATATAGAGAGCCACCAAGGGAAGATACCTAAGCTGGACCCCATACATTTGTATGCACAAGCTCTAATCTCTCATTTTTTTTCCCTTCCCACTCTTCACAAAACTAACTCTCTTTTGTTTTCCATAAACACAACTTTCACAGAAATCCATATTGACACATTTCAAACCAGGTAAAACTTTCTTTGAATGAATTAATTTCATACCTTTCTCACTCATGTGCCCAAGTCTGTTGTGCCACAATGCCATGTCAGAATCTATAGCAACAGTTTGATGTTCTTCCTGCTCAACTGCAGTCACTATTCCTGAACATTCATTATCTTCTAAAACAATTAAAGTAGAAGGAACAATATGACTTGTACAAAGATATAAGGTGCCTACTTTCACACCTTTTTCTACTACTAAGGAACCTTTTGAAACCTTCCGATTTTTATCATTAAAAGTAACCCTGCAAACCTCATCAGCAAGTTGCCCTACTGAAATTAAATTTCTACCCAGCCTTGGAACATGTCTTACCTCTTGTAGTAGCCAATGATTCCCATTGTGCAACTTAATATTGATTTTCCCTTTTCCAACAATTTGACAGGCTTCATTATCTCCCAAATAAATTAGCCCAAAATCCCCTTGGACATAATCAACAAAATAACCTCTATGGGGTGTAGCATGAAATGAAGCCCCCAAATCTAACACCCATGAATCATCAAAATTTTCTAAAGACAAGAGCAAATCATCCTCTACGGATTTGTTACTTACCACATTTGCCTCCTTGTTTCCATCATGTTTGTCTCCTTGATCTTTCTTCCGAGACCAACAATATTTCTTCTTATGACCTAGTTTTCCACAGTACTAGCAATCATTTGGCCCTTTGGATTTAGACCTCTTTCCCTTTGATTTTCCTCTTGATTTCCCATGACTTCCAAAGTTGTTTCCTCTATCTCTTGTTTCACCTCTTCTTTCTGCGTTTAATACACTACCTGATGTGGATGCCCCTGAGCTTTTCCTACGAATTTCCTCACTCAATATAACACCAATAACATCATCAAACTTTAGGGTATTAGAACCAGAAACATAATTACTAATAGCCATTACCAAGCCATTTCAGTTTTCTGGCAAAGAACACAAAATCAAGAGAGCCCTAACCTCTTCATCAAAAGTAATTTTAACTAAGGCTAACTGACTTGTAATTGTATTAAACTCATTAATATGATCAACTATTAATCCACCTTCTACCATTTTCATATTAAATAAATGCTTCATAAGAAATACCTTGTTTGAAGTTGAAGGCTTTTCATACAACTTCGCTAGGGTATCCATCAGATCTTTAGCTTTTGTTTCTCCGGTAATATTGAATGCCACCAATTGTGTCAGGCATAAATGAATACTCCCCAGTGCCTTCCTATCAAAAATATCTCATTCTTCTTGAGACATTGTTGCCTCTTTCTTGGCTATTCCCTCTAATGGCCGCCATAGATCCTTCTGATAGAGATAGTCCTCCATTTGCATCTTCCATAACTAGAAGTTCTACCCATTAAAATTTTCAACCTTTACCCTACCCTCGTTTGCCATTTCTCCCACTTAACTGAGAGACTCTCCCACTGACTCGTGAGACCTGCTTCAGAGAATAGATGAAAGAATGAACAAAATAACCTCGCTCTGATACCACTTTTTAGGATTAACAAGGCAAAAATAAAAATTATGTGCAAATATAACTAATATCAGAAAATAATACACCACACAGAAGAGAACACAAGACACAAAGATTTAATGTGGTTCACCCAATCCCTAGGCTATGTCCACCAACAACGAGTCCAATATTTTATTATCTAGTGATTACAACCTGATTACAATCTGTAATCCCTTACAGCTCAATTCCATCACAAGTACTAAAATCATACATCATGAAATCCCTAACCCTAAGCCATATTATACAATATTTTTGCCGCTTTAGGGTTAGAATGAGTTACAATATGTCAGCCCAAAATAATAAAAAATATGTCAACCTCAAAAAAACTTCACCTCAGGGGCAGGGCCCCCGAACCCCCTCTCTTAGGGGTTGCTGCCCCAAAACACACAATTGGCGCCCGACTCAGCCCCAAACCCTAGTGAGGTTAGGAGGAAAAGTGTACAGTACTTTCTTGGATAGTTCTTTCCTGATCAGTCACCACAAGCTAACAACTTCTTATCAAATTTGTTCATTTTCATTTTTCTCTCTCTCTGATAGTTTCCTACCAAGTTCTACAAATCCTTAAGGCCTTGTGTGGTTGTGATCTTCATAAGGTTTATGTTGAGCCCTAAAATCATTCCTAAATTATGCAACCCTAAGGATAATTATAATTGGCATCCAATCACATTGCTTGATTTTTCTTAGATGATTGATGCAAATTCCTTTACCCTAAAGAGCCACTACATGCTTCTTCAAATAGTTCATCTCAAGAAAAATAATTTTATCTAATAAAGATTCATCTTGAAAAAAATTATTGTTGTTGAAGAATGCATGGAATAAAAAATCCTATAGTATGTAGGTGATGTTTGAATAAAATACCAAAGGGACATATTGGTTAGAGTAGAATGAAGTTGTCCAAAAAGATCATATTCCTTGACAAGATGTTGTGAAAGATGACAAAGTGAAGAAAGAAAAAGATGAAGAGGGAAGAACATTTGAACCTTTCTTGTTATTTTGAGTGTTACATTTTTTAAGGTACTACATTATAATTAGGTTATTGTGATACTTGTTGATTTTTCCTATCTCAATGAATGAAATTTATATAATGTTTAAGGTATTCTTAGGAGGTATAGCTGAATTCTTAACACCTTTTAGGACAAGCACATATTAGTTTTGAGGTTGAGGAACACCTTGAAAAAGATGCACAACAACAATGAGGTTTCACATGAACAAAAATATGAATATGAAGTATGAACCTATGAAATGAAAGTACTTAAACCAAGAAATAAAAGTGTTGTTGTGATTAAAGTATTTTACCTTGGTTAATTCATACCTAGGTCCAAATTAAAGTTTACTTAAGCTTACTTAGGGAGTTACATCAAAGTAGTTGGAGCATTTCCACTTTATGTGGATTTATCAAGCTATTATTTTATCATATCCACTTATAGTGGGTGGACTTTTTCACCTTAGGTGAGTGATCCACCTTCTATAGCCTTATCTCTTTATCACCCTCTACCTTTCTTGCATAGATTGCACAAACTTTATTACACATTGGAGGATGATCCACCTCTAGTGGATATGTGATTCCTTCTTGGGTGGGCGGTAAGTTGTCTCTTGATTATCATGTAATGAGATAATAACATTTGTCATCATCTCAACCACTCCTTTGCACCTTGGCTATATAAAAAAGGGTTATCCTATGTAATATCTATTTCATCCATTATAATTCCAATTGATTCTAGTTGGGTCAATCCATTGTATTGTATTCTTGGTGAGAATATAGTTTATTCTTATCATATTATTTATCTCTTGTTATTGTGTTTTCTATTGCCTTTAAATCTTGGTTGGCTATGTCCATAGCCAATTATTACATAACTTACTAGAGCTTGTTGAGTGTCATTAGATAGTCATCTGGAACATTTCAATGCATATTTTTGTGAATTTTGGGGACTCCTTGACGATGGGCTCTCTCCTTACTAACCCAAAAATGCACATCACAACAAGGAATTAAATAGAAAATTGTAAGAACTAAACAATTGCAAGAATAAAAATACTTGATTTCTATTATCTTAAATGAAATGGCATTACAATATTCATAAAATAACATGCTACAACCACATGGGAATTTTGATTACAATAATTTGTAATATAGAGCCACAAGCTACCCTTCTAGAACTAAGCCTAAAACCCACCTTCATCCTTGTATATGTAGAAAAAATAATTGCCTTAGAATATTCTAGAAAGTGATATTTTCCCATTTTGGATCCCAAAAGTTTAATTTCCCACCTTAAGTGATTTTTCTCTAACCTTTTTTTGTATCAAAAGTTGAGTCTTGATGGAACAACTTCTAGAGGCCATAAATTATGAATTGTGCGCCTAATTTTTAATTATAACCACTTTTTAGAAACATCTTGAAATGCCCTATAGCTTGGACCACAAAGTGCTACCTCAAGAAAGTTTTGAACACTTTTGGAGCCTCTAAGGCCTTCAAAACTAAGCTCAAAGTTTTTGTAGCACCCTCTTAAAACATAAAATTCAACATCTTCAAAACCAGACTTGATCTTGCCATCGAAATTTACCAGCAAACATATATATCCAAAATGAACTTCCATGAAATTAATTGAAAGGCCAAATCTATAGCTATTGGAAGGTTGAAAGTGCTGTAATAATTCAAACATTATAATTATGTAGATGATTTTCAAAAAGTGATATCTTATCCATTTGGCCTCCTTTTCTCAAGAATTATTTTATTTGTGGTAGAATTCTTTATCTTTATGTTTGATTTTTTAATAAAATTGCATAATCCTATTTTTACAACTTCCAAGGCCTTGTTCGGGTTCAAAAAAACTCCTTTTAAGGTGTAATTTTTATAAAAGTGCATAATATTTTTGCATACTATAATGGTATTATCAATTTTTAATGATTGTGATAAAAATGTACTTTCAAAATCTGGTTTAGTTTTGCAATTGTAATGCATAAACACTACTTTTGTATTTTTCATAGCAATATAAGCTTCTTATCTAGCCTAATTGTATCAACTTTAATAAATAGAATGGAAAGTACATGCAAGAACAAGAAAAAAAATTAAAAAACATTTATTATTTAATAATTTTTTAATTAATAAAATATCTTCAAAAATATTTTTATAAGTTTTTAAGAACAATTTTTTAATAAATATGCAAAATTGGGACACATTTCTTTTTTCCACCTAGGATAACTATTGTAGTGATTCCATTTCTAACTGGAAATGAAGAGGGTAAGTTACTCCTACAATTTCCTAGCACAAAAGTGCAATCGAATGGCATAATGAATGATCATTTACAACACATCCATTGGTAGCATCATTATCAATTTCTAGATTTTCATTTTTATATCATTTTGTATTCTCTTGCATGAGTTATTTTGTACATGCATTGATATAAAGTGTCATCCTTCTTTTTACTTTGTCATTGATGACATTTTGATGTAATCCTTTTGTACTTAGTAGATTAGTAAGTATCTTGTGAGACGACGTGTGGCTCTACAAGAGACTTAGGATGTACCAATCTACCATTGGCATTGTATGGGTCTAGAGGAGACTTAGAATGTACCAAGATGTCATTAGAGTATTTAGTTTATTCTTAAGAAGATCTCTCCATGCTTTATCTCTATCATATTGTACTTGTTGATTCATCATCATTTCTTTCTCAATATTGGTACCTAGTTTTGTCACACTTTGACATTATTGGTATAGTATTGGCTCTATTTTATTCTTATCATGGAGGATAATTGGTCATCATCTTGGACCATATTTGTAGGATATTCGACATTGATGGGGGGATTTATGGTCTCTTTTATTCTCCTGCATTCATTATTGAGACCATTGTGTGTTTTCATCTCTCTTTTGGAGGGGAGTTTTCTCCCACACATTTTTCTCCCCTTATTCATTGGTGAGAGATTGAATTTGTATTGTACATGGGTTCCTAAAATAGCCTAGTATCCAAGACCCATATTACATCATTATATTTCATACAATTTCTCTTAGTTGCACTTAAGGGAGGTGTTGATGTAATTAACACATTTTACCTTGGTTACACTTTACTTAAGCTTGCTTAGGGAATTGTATAGGAATAGTTGGAGAATTTCTATTTTATGTTGATTTATAATGTTAATATTTAACCCACTTATAGTGGGTGGTCTTTTCCACCTTCGGTTGGAGATCCACCTTTTTTAGTCTTATCACTTTATTACCCTCCATCTCTATTGCATGTGTTGCACAAACTTTATTACACATTGAAGGATAATCTAGCTTTGGTATCTATATTTTTTTCTACCTCAAGTGGGAGATAATTTGTCTCTTTATTATCATGTTGTCTCATCTACTCCTTTTCACCTTGACTATACAACCAAAGGGTCTCATATATAATTTCCATTCCAATTTGAATTGATTTTAGTTGATTCAATCCAAAGGATTGCATTCTTGGTGGGAATAAAATTTATTCTTATTATACTTTTTCTTTCTTGTTATAGTGATTTCCATTTCCTCTAGGTCTTGGGTGGCTATATCCAAAACCAAATCTTATAGTAAGTGTATAAACTAATAAATGTAAGTACATAGTTATTGAGTTTGAGCAGTGAATGCATATAAATATGAGAATTACATGTAAATATTAGATCTAAAAATATAATTAGAAACTATGAATGTATAAGACATGTTGAGTTCATCAAAATATAATGTATGAAAATCAAGGATAACTTTAGTGGTGAATATTCACCAATTGGCTAATTTCTCTCGTTGGGGACCAAAAATTTGGCTAAAAAAATTGGACTTTTAGGGTGGCCATGTCATTCACATTTTATAAAAATTGGGTCCCATGCATAGGGAAATCATGAATAGTGATATGGACTTATTTATATTTCAACGATGACTTTGCCAATAGAATCTAATTTTTCCACACGGTAAATTGAATATTTTTGCCTATAATTTTCAAAGCTTGTCTTAATCGATGGTCATATTCACCAATATGTGGTCAAAATTTAAGTTAGGGTATCGATTAAGTACATAGATTTGACATGTGTCTCTATTCCAGAGACTTTTCATGGGACTTTTTATCCTTTCAAACTTTGGCCCAAAATAAATTTGATTGTGGACACATATCTTTATTTCAGAGACTTTCTCTAGAACTTGGTGTCCTTTAGAAGTTTAGCTAGAAATAGGATTTATGCCATTGATTTAGGATCATCTAATGGTTATAAAAAATGGGTTTACTATATGTCAGATGATATAAAATTAACTTAGGATACCTTACTAAAATATTAAAAGTAGTTTGAGCTTTCCGAGGCACTGCCCCAAAACCCCCATTCAATAATTTGGAGGGAAATTACAACGATAAAAGGGGAAAATTTGAGCTTCAAGTCTGATAATTAATTAGGATCCATATAACAATAATCATGAAATTATTGTTGCTAGGAAATAGGTATGTGTACTTCTAGCCACAGTTTTCTTCAACAATGAAAGATTTGCCAGGATTTTATAGAATTTTTATGCAATTAAAAAAAAATTGCTAGTTAAAATAATATTTTTCCTTTAAAATAAAAAAATTTGGCAACAATATTATTTTTTTTTACCCAAAATATTGTAGGATTCACCAGGGTTTTATACATTTTCTAAGGAGGGGGTTTCTTAAAGTTTTCCCTGATGAAAAAATGTCATTATCTCAAGATATTCTATCAATTTAATAAGGAGGTAAAGAACACTATCATGTCAAACCCTTACCTAAAGATGTTCTAGTAAACAATTCATTCATGAACATATTATCATTATAAAATTCACTACATATTGTTTAAAATATCTTAACATGCATCAAGAGATCACCTATACCATTGTAATTCTCCAAGTGAGGTATTTTCAAATTATTTTCATATAATTTGATGATGAAATTGATACTTGTATACTAAATTTTCTAGGGACTTCATAGGATAACCACATCTTAACCTTAGTGGTTTTCCTAAGTATATTACATCATAGGTTGATTACTAACACACCCCATTAATATAGGAATTAATAACATATCCAAGATATTGTCGATCTTAAGAAAAATAATCCACAATTACCTACTTATTCTATTAGAATATGGAGTTGATTCTATTAATGTTTTTTTTATTAAAGATTTTCATTAATGTCAACCTATGGACTATGCATTTTTATATTCTTGTTGTATCATATGATGTCTATTGATAGTATTGGTAGTATCAGTAGCTATATCAATAGTTTGTGTGTCTTGGTAGAAGTGTTCACCGAAATATGTGCTTCGCTCACCTATCCTTATTCTCTCTTGGTGTTGGTTCTATGTTGTGTGCAATATTTGGTAGATCATTTGTTTGGGGATGATCCTATTTGGAGGGTGTTTGTTTGTATTTCGGTCCCCACTATTGTTATGTAATGTGTTCATCATGCCTCTTGGAACTAATGGATTTGGAGATAATCTTGTGTGTTGGCATGTTCAAGGCAATATCTATTGGTCAAGGTGGTCCACATTTCATTCCTTACCACCATAGGAAAGTTTTGGTGCAACCGATTTAACTTGTATTTGGCCAACATGGCTGATGGTATCAAGCAATATAGGAAGGGAAAGGATTCTTGTTTCTTGTGTGGTTAATGTTTTTCTTGTATGAGAAGTGATTGAAAATTTGTTTCTAGAGATCTATGTTTCATTGATTGTGTGCATGAAAAAGTGTTGGTGAAAATAATTTCAATGGTGGATTCAATTATATTTCAACTACTTTGGTAGTGAGCCTCTTTGTATTGGCAGTGAGCCTATTCATATTTAAGGGTAGTTAGCCTTGTTGATAGTGAGCCTTTGTACAAATCATCTTAAATTGTGTCACCTTAAGAGATGTTTTCACTTGATGCTCGAATTATCTTCTCTCAAGATTTTTCTAGTTTGGGTTTTCCACGTAGATCTTGGTATTCTTTGTGTCAATTTTCCTATGTTTATAAGCTTACATTTTCAATGAATTTTTATGTGCTTAACTAATACATATTTTTTTTAATGGTAGTGTTTAATAGTTTACCAACAAAGAAATTTTTTTGTAAAGTGTGTGTGATGAACTGATTCACCCCCCTCTCAATTATTCAATTTTTTCAACACTATCCAATTCCCTAGACTTTCTACTAGGGTGCAATGAGAATATAATTAGTTTTAATTCTTATGGTAACTATTCTAGCCTTAAAATAAAAGGCACATAGGACCTCTTTTCAATACAATAGAAGTATATGGGAAGATGGTATGTAGTGATAAATCTTTCTAAGATACATATAAATTCAACCATCCATACCTTACTCAATATTATACAAAAATGAAGGATGAAATACAACTAATTCTACTCAATTTCATTTGATCCAGTTTCTATATGAATAGATGACATATATATGATCAATCTATCAATGATCTAAAATAATTTAAGGATTTCTTAAAATTAAATATTTTATTTACTTATTTATTTATATTCTTGTATACATTACCTTAATATTCAAATATTAATATTATTCACTTCAACTAGAAAATATCAACTATTTGAATTTGGTTTTCTTACATATATAATTTAATTTACATTTAGAAAAAGGAATCCTAAATTATGTGTACATTTTCAAAATTATATCTATACTAAAAAATCAAAAGCTCAATCTAATACCTCTAATAAATAAGAACAAGTAAACTTCAATAGAATACTTGAGCAAATGACAAACCTTATACAATCATCTAATTAAACCCTAAACTACCAACCATATGTTCTTAACATGTTATTACAAGTCAGCTTATTAAGCATTCACATCAACATCATTTGTGATAAAAGTGTAGATATAAAGAATTTATACAATATTTCATTTATAAATATAGAGACAAGTTTATAATACCCACTAGCAAATGACCAATAATACTTACAACTAAAACTCTTCCTCTTAATCACTCACACACATGTTGGGGCTATTCTCTTTCTTAACATTAGGACTAAATTCACTAGAATTAAAAGAAGACCTTAACTAAAAATATGATTTATTAATCAAATCAACTAACACCAACTCTACCAATAAGGTAATACTACCAAATTAGTAATCACTTCCATATTAATTTGTCCTTGTGAAATAATCAAAGACTACGAAACATATAAATATTCTATTGATTAAAATAATTGGAAGTTCAAAAGACTGAATATCAAATCTTTTAAGCTTTAGAGAATGCCATGATTGATATTTATATCCTTGTTATATTCTTTAGCACTACATAATTTTAGCACATTTTAGATTATCCTATTCCATTTATTTTATTTTTAACATGAGAAATCACATACCACCAACACACGTTTTACCGTTTAATCTACATGTATAATATAAGTTTTTCTTTTAAAATGGTAAATTTTATTTAAGGTATATCCTACTTGCGACAACCTATGGTACATCTTCCATCCAATTCGTCCAAAATTTGCAGCTAGACTCATCTAATGGAGATAGAAATCTACGTCTTCCTAAATCTTGCATTCAAATCATTATACATGTCTTTTCAAAAAGATCCAAAATTGAATCGACTGGAAAACAAACGAACAAACAAAAGAAATTATAAGAAATTGAAATAATTCCCTCACCTGTTCCAAACTTCGACCACAATGTCTGTATGCTTGCCATAGTGCTGAACCTGTTGAGAAATGCAATATCTTGTCTTCAGTGTAATCTCTAGTCTCCACTCACACTCCCTGTTTCTCCTTTGGGCTCCTGGATTCCCCCGGCTCTACACGATTCGCTCCAAAGAAAATGCCACACAAAACAGCACAACTCCTATGATGCTTAAAAAAGAACCCGTATCTAGACATGTATAACCATCCCCACCGAAATGAAGACATGCAGACTATATATGAGAACGCTTAGATTCCCCCCACCCCCTACATTGTCTCTAAGCAAGTCTAACACTCTTTCCAGGCAAAACCCAAATGCTCTTCCCAAGTGCCATTTAATTGAACAGTAAACACTCTCACATAAATCTCCCTTACTTGAGTCGAGGGAGATATGAAGTTTCCTAAACTAAGATAGGTTTTCTTTTGTTTTAAGTTTCTCTCATTTCCTTTAATAAGAAAGATTTTATCCTCCTTGAAATACGTTAGAAATTTTGGTGAAATTGACATGAAACAAAACAAATTTCATTCCGTCATCATCGTCTCCTCCGTCGAGTGATTAAATCCATATATGAACATGACCACCGTCACTCCAATCTGTCCTCCAAACCAAAGGATTAAAAACATAGACATAATATTTACACCTTTGGACTCACCATATTTTGGAGAACCCTGTCGTTTGTATATTCTTGCTAAGGTCAATGGCAATGCCATCAAAAGCATTATGGTTGATCTTACATGCAGAGTCAATGTAATCACAAAGGAGGTCCTCTTTGTAAATAGGTTACAACGAGTGATATATAACCCGTGTCAAGTTACCAATTGCAAAGTTGGTATTTTCATTTACCTATTTTGGTAGAAGATAGGCATTCCACGGATAGTTTCAATACAAGTAGTCCCCTTGGTCATTCAAAAATGCCTAACATTCTCTCAAGAGGATATTGTACACGCTATTTAGGATATTGGGTGTCAACCATTAGTGTTACATGGGAATTTTTTTCCCCAACATTTATGGCGGACTCTAGTAGGACCCTTACTTTCTTGTGAAGAGTTTTTATTCTAAGATATAATAAATATAAAACTAGGGAATTAAGTTATAACTAAATTCAATTTGTAGTTCTATTGGCCCCTCTTGCATTTTATTCCACACCTTTTCCTATTATTGTTTCACGGCGTCCTTTACTTTTTTCTCCCTCTTCATCAAGAGTTAAGGCAAAGAATATTCCCCAAGGTAAGCATCCCCATCTTTCAATGACCATGTACTCTCCATAGTGTCTTCTATTCCCACATGTCTACAACTAACATAGTCAAGGGAAAGAAATTGATGCTACAAAAATTGAAGACCCCCATTCCCGTAATTTTCCAATCCCAACAAAAAAACCCTCACCCTTATATGTGTGCCAAGGGTAAAAAGTCAGCACATTGTCACTCTTCTCATTTGATGCCTGTTTCTTAGCCTCTAATGGCACCTTATGCTCATTTGACTAATCCTAGAGAAAAATGAGGAAATACATGCATATATGACTCTATAGTTGTCACTTTGGTAGCACCTTCCACTCCATTGCTTGAGCCTTCATAACTATCGGTGATTATGCTAGCAGCCTCTCCTATGGAGTAGGATGCTACTAATCCTTCTCATTTTTCTCTTTTTAGTCCTCATCCATATTGAAACTAGCTTGTGTTGGAGATTTGCCAGCAAGCTAGTACTGCCTTTATGTTTGTCATTGAAGACAACATATGGAAAGTAGCATGCGTGGAAGTCTTATGCAGTAAGCTTTCAGTATATGAAGCATGTACATGATATCATGGGTGTAGAGGTTAAATGTTAGTACAGATAGTTATATAGAAGCCTGTGTCAGCAGTTTTCCTGACAAGTAACAGGCAGTGTTCTGTGTATGGTTGTCCATACAGTTATCATGGAGCCTTGCACACTTGGCTGTATGTTGAAGACATGTTAGTGATGTTTTAGTTATGGACACGTAGTTTGTTGATGAGTAGAAGTGAAGTTATGTAGTCGTTATTCACCAGTAGCAGTTTCATGTGTTTATTTATAAGAGCCAACATAGATTTTATTGGTTATGTAGTTGCGGTTATCCTATGGGTATGCACCCTTGGATTTAAGCTTAGAGGAGAGTTATTGATGTTTGGTTAAGAGCACATGAGTTAATTCATCTTATAGAGAAAAATCTAGTTGTTTTGGTAGAGCTGACAGTGTGTAGCGTGCGTCTACAATTATCTTATTGAACAAGTCCCAAAATGTGTTGCGTCCATAGTAGAGCCGACAGAATCTTTATTAGAGTTTGTTGTGGTTTCTCTAATATGATTTCAAGGTGGTTCTAATAGGTTGACTTGATTATATCATTTAGAGGAAAGATACTTATAGGTAGTCATTTGTGATTGCTGAAGTGTGGTTCATGGTTGATTAAGAAGAGCAGAGCAGAGTGTGCGAAGTGTTGATCCATCAGAAGAAGGTCTATGTGACCAAGTAAAGTACTTGTGCTATTCATTGGAACTAATCTAAATAGCAGGTCAAAGCTTAGTTCACCAAGATCCAGATATAGTGTGTATCTGTTATTCAAAAGGTTGTAGCCTTCACCCCTTTGAGCAGTGAGCTCTCAGACAATGTGTCCTCTCCTGTAATCGGGACAATTGTAAAAGACTCCTAACAGGGTCCGACCCTTGACTAGGTCTATTGTACTAAATATACTATAAAGAAACTCCTAACAGGGTTAAGGATCTTCTAACAAGGATCATAATACTCTAGTGCAAAATATTAGTGGTTGTCAATTCCCACCGGGGTTTTTACCAATTTGGATTTCCTTGTGACCAAAATATTGGTGTTGTGTTCTTGTGTTCTTTCATTGTGTTTATGCCTTATGTTTACGTATACTTAATTGGATAAATAATTTAATCTTGTAGATAATTGATTCACCCCCCCTCTCAGTTATCTCTTGGGACTATTCCTAACAATTGGTATCAGAGCCAAGTGCCTTAGAGAGAAAGTTTAATAGCTTGAGGTTGATTAGATGACATACTTTAGAAAATAAAGTTGTAAGTTCGATGGAGAGAATTATTTTGATTAGAAGAACAAGATGGTGACCCATTTGCAGTGCATTGGTTTTGAAGTTTTTGATGTAACTATCAAAGTAGCCAAGATACCTACCCTAGAAGACCTTTTATAGGAAGACGCTACTGATAGGTAGAAGGAATTGTTTCATCAAAATGCTATTGCTAAAGAAGCCCTTATCAGCACCCTATTTGATGGTGAGTTTTCAGAAATAAAAAAGGTAGATACAACCCATAAAATAAGGAAGCACCTAGAAGACATATTTGAAGGAGATAAACAAGAAAATGATGTGTGCAGAAAGACATGGAAGAAAAGATACAATGCATTAGAGATGCCACCTGAAGAAAATATTAGAGCTTACAATCAAAGGATAAATGAAGCAGTTGCTAGAATCAAAAACAATGGTGGAGAGATTTTAGAGGAGGACATTATGGACAAGTTAATGACTACTCTCACTCCTGAATATGAAAGCAAGATCAGCATCCTTGATGAGACCATGCAACTTACATCTAATTTCAAGAGAGAGACTTTGATTAGCAAAATCTCAGCTTTTGAGATTTCAAGATTGAAGACAAAACCAAAGAGTGAAACAACCTTCAAAGAAATAGTTCACAGTAAGAAATCTGTAAACAGTTCTGGTAATTTTGATGAAGATGATGAAGAGAAAACTCTAAATGATTTCATTGCTATGATTGCTAAAAGAGAAAAGAAAGGAAAAGGAAAATATGAAGGTCAATTACCATTTAAGTTCTTTTCATGTAATAAGATCGGTCACTTTGCATCTAAGTGTCCTACTAGAGCTAGAAATTTCAAAAAGGATTACAAGCCTAAGTATTCTAAGGAATGCAACTATGCTGGAGATGGTGTTTCAAATGAATAATCTGGTGAAAAAGAAATTGGATTCATTGCTATTATAGATAAAATAAATAATAAGATAGTTCAAGATGATAAAAAGGAACAAGAGCTAGCATTGATTTTACAAGCTAACATAAGGACAGATTGGATCATAGATAGTGGTTGTTCACATCACATGAGAGGTGATAAAGGAAGGTTTGTTCATTTGGACTAATACAATGGAGGTATGGTCAGATTTGGAGACAACACTCCTAAACCAATAGTTGGTAGATGAGCCATCATTTTGGATGGAAAGAAAAGTACTGATGATTTTCTTTATGTTGGTGGTTTGAAACATAAGCTTCTCAGTGTTGGATAGTTACTTGGAAAAGGCTATCACCTAGAGTTCAAAGATGAAAAATGCATCATTAACAACAAAGATGGTGTTATGATTGCATCAGGCTCAAAGACAAGAGGTAATGTTTTTCAATTCAATTCAAAAGAAAGTTGTTTTGTTGCTAAAATTGATGACAGTTGGTTGTGGCATAAAAGACTATGTCATTTCAATTTTGATAACATAGTAAAGATAAGCAATGTAAAGGCAGTAAGAGATCTACCTAGCATAGCAAAGCCAGTTGATACTATATGCAGGGAATGTGTAATGGGAAAGCATGTGAGAAATTCATTCAGGAGCAAGCAGAATTCAACAGAGAATAAGTTGGATTTGATTCATACAGACCTGTGTGGTCCAACTCAAACAAGATCATACTATGGTGAAAGGTATTTAATTTTGTTTGTTGATGATTATACTAGAATGATGTGGGTTGCGTTCTTGAAAGATAAGTCGGAAGAATTTGAAAAATTCAAAATATTCAAAGCTAAAGTTGAGAATGAATCTGGACTAAGGATAAAATGTTTGAGATTGGATAGAGGAGGAGAATTCACCTCTAATAGATTCTGAGTATTGCGAAGAACATGGCATAAAAAGACAGTTAACTGCACCTAGAACCCCTTAGCATAATGGAATTGTAGAGAGAAGGAATAGGATCATCCTTGATACAGCATGCACCATTATGATAGAAGGAAAAGTTGCACACAACTATTGGAGAGATGTGGTCAATACAACAATCTATACCATCAATAGAATTCAATTGAGGCCAGGCGCTGACAAAACACCATATGAGCTATGGTTTGGTAATGTTCCCATAGTAAAATACTTTAGAATCTTTGGAAGCAAGTGCTACATCAAGAGGAATGAAGCAGTAGGCAAGTTTGACGCAAGAAGTGATGAAGGTATTTTTCTTGGTTACTCTACTAAAAGTAAAGCTTATAGATGTTTCAATTTAAGATTGAAAAAGATCATTGAAAGTGCCTATGTAAAGACTGATGAAAAGTTTATGATTCAAGAAAGATATCATGATTACTCACCCATGATTGAAGAAGAACCTAGACCCTTCACTACTGAGATAGTCATTAAGGAAATGTTTGACAGTATTGATGTGTTATTCAGTGACCCTAAGACAAATGAAGAAAATACTCCTAAGGCTGATAAGTCAACATCACCTAAAGTTCCAAAGTTTACATCAAGAAATCATTCCAAGACATACATCATTGGAGATTAGAGTGGCAAAGTCTTAACAAGGTCACGAGAAAAGAACTTAGCTAATAGTGAAATGGCATGTTTACTATCTCAGATTGAACCCTTAAGTGTTGAAGATGCATGTAATGATTCAGATTGGCATGATGCTGTGAAAGAAGAACTTGATCAAATTGTTAAAAATGACACTTGGGAATAGGTCCCAAGACCTAGTGATAAGAATGTGATTGGAACAAAGTGGATATTCAGAAACAAGATGAATGAAGATGGTACAATAGTAAGAAACAAAGAAAGGTTAGTATGTAATGGATATGTGCAAAGAGAAGGCATTGATTATTTGGACACATTTGGACTTGTGAGTAGATTAGAAGCTATTAAGTTATTTCTAGCTTATGCTACAGTAAAAAACTTCAAAGTTTATTAGATGGATGTCAACTCAGCATTCCTAAATAGAGATTTGAAAGAAGAAGTTTACATTGAGCAACTGGAAGGATTCACCTTATCAGATAGACCTGATATGGTATGGAGATTGAAGAAGGCCCTCTATGGACTTAAGCAAGCCCCTAGAGCATGGTATGAGAGACTAGATGGATATCTAACAAAGATTGGATTCAAGAAAAGAGTAGCAGATTGTAATCTATTCTTTAGAGAGACATCTGAAGGTCTACTACTTGTAGCTATATTTGTTGATGACATTATCTTTGGAGGTAATGACAAACTAAGTGTAGAATTTTCCAAAGAAATGCAGAATGAATTTTAGATGAGTATGATTTGTCCTATCAAATACTTTTTGGGACTAAATGTGCAATAGACAAAATTTTTTTTTTTTATTAATCAGTCACAATATGTGAAAGAGATGCTGAAGAAATTCAAGATGGATGATTGCAAGCTAGTAGGAACCCCTATGATCACTAGATGCAAGCTTACAAAAGAAGATGACTCACTAGTAATAGATATAACATTGTATAAGTCTATGATTGGTAAACTTATATATCTTACTCAGACTATACTTGATATTTTAAATGCAGTTGGCATAGTTGGAAGATTTGTAGTAGAGCCTAAATAAAGTCACCTCATGGAAGTAAAGAGAATATTCAGATACTTGTAGGGCACTATAGATTATGGTCTATGGTATCCTAATTTAGAAAATGTTGAGCTTCATGTATACACTAATTCAGATTGGGTAGGATGTGTTGATGATAGAAAGAGTACTTCAGGAGGAGCATGTTTCTTGGTGATAGACTTGTCACTTGGAAAAGAAGGAAACAAAATTGTATTTCTCAATCAACAACATAAGTGGAGTATGTTGCAGCAGCCTTGACAATTTTTTGGATCAAGTAGATGATAAAGGATTTCAAAATTCAGATTGATTATCCTATTGTTATGCATTGTGATAACACTAACACTATCAATATGTCAAAGAACCCTATGATGCATGCAAAGACAAAGCACATTGAGATCAAGTATCACTTCTTAAGAGAGAAAGTGGCAGATAAAGAAGTCAATTTGGACTATGTGAGTACTAAAGATCAGTTGGCAGATATATTCACAAAGCCCTTGCTTAAGGATACTTTTGATTATCTCAGGGAGAAGTTGGGAGTCATTCCCTTCCCTAATTCTTCTTAGAAGAAAGGAGGAAAGGCATCAGTCCTCTAGGACTGGTGGAAGGTTGACTACTCTACCTCAGGAGTAGTACCAGTGCTTAAAATAAATGGCACCCTTTTCCATTGATGTCAAAGGGGGAGTAATATACAAAGTCATTAAAAATAGAAGTAAAACGAGGAGTAATGTACTAAGGGGGAGAAGTATTTAGTTTTGATAGCAGTACAATTGAGGAAATGGAGAATATTAGAAAATATTGCAGCAGATGGAGGATTCATCTTTGGGGGAGTTTTGAAGAGGAAATGGAGAATGTTATAAAAGAAATGTTAATTTGGGTTGATGGTGGTTTTTCATTCCACATGTTGCCATCAATGCCAAATGGGGAGATTGTTGGAGAGTTGCTAGCAGGCCAGTACTAACTGTATGTTTGTCATTGATGACAACATATGGAAAGTAGCATGTGTGGAAGTCTTATGCAGTAAGCTTTTAGTATATGAAGCATGGACATGATATCAACATGATATCATGGGTACAGAGCTTAACTATTAGTACAGATAGTTATATAACAACTTGTGTCAGCAGTGTTCCTAATAGAGTAATAGGTAGTGTTCTATGTATGGTTGTTCATATAGTTATCATGGAGCCTTGCATGCTTGGATATATGTTGAAGACATGCTAGTGATGTTTCAATTATGGAAACATAGTCTGTTGATGAGTAGAAGTGAAGTTATGCAGTCGCTATTTGCCAGCAACAATTTTCCATGTTTATTCAGAAGAGCTGACAAAGATTTTATTGGTTATGTAGTTTTTCTTATCCTGTGGGTAGGCACCCTTTGATTTAAGCTTAGAGGAGATTTATTGATGTTCAATTAAGAGCACATGAGTTAATTCAACTTCCAAAAAAAGATCCAGTTGTTTTGGTAGAGCCGACATTGTGTAGCGTGCATCTACAATTATCTTATTGAATAGGATCTAGAAAGTGTTGTGTGCATAGTAGAGCCAACATAATGTTTATTAGAGTTAGTTGTGGTTTCTCTAATATGATTTCAAGGTGGTTCTAACAGGCTGACTTGATTATATCATTTAGAGGAAAGATACTTATAGGCAGTCATTTGTGATTGCTGAAGTGTGGTTCATGGTTGATTAAGAAGAGCAGAACAGAGTGTGTAAAGTGTTGAGCCATCAGAAGAAGGTCTATGTGACCAAGTAAAGTACTTGTGCTATTCATTGGAACTGATCTAGATAGCAGGTCAAAGCACAGTTCACCAAGATCCAGATATAGTGTGTATCTATTATTCAGAAGGTTGTAGCATTCACCCCTTTGAGCAGTGAGCTCTCGGATAGTGCATCGTCTCCCCTAACAGGGATAATTGTAAATGACTCCTAACAGGGTCCAACCCTTAACCGGGTCTACTGCACTAAATATATTGTAAAGCAACTCCTAGCAAGGTTAAGGATCTTCTAACAAGGATCATAATACTCTAGTACAGAATATTAGTGGGTGTCAATTCCCACCGTGGTTTTTACCAATTTTGGTTTCCCCGTAACCAAAATGTTGGTGTTGTGTTCTTGTGTTCTTTCATTGTGTTTATGCCTTATGTTTAAGTATA
The DNA here is from genome assembly GCA_027943335.1 of Chamaecyparis obtusa. Classification (NCBI taxonomy): domain Eukaryota; kingdom Viridiplantae; phylum Streptophyta; class Pinopsida; order Cupressales; family Cupressaceae; genus Chamaecyparis; species Chamaecyparis obtusa. The sequence continues at coordinate 80,611 of BSBK01009129.1, forward strand.
CTTAATTAGATAAAGAATTGAATCTTGTAGATAACTGATTCACACCTCCCCTGTCAGTTATCTCTTGGGAGTATTCCTAACAGCTTGTGCATGAGAATAATCATCTTCAATGGGCAATGGCTTGAGAACATGAAGTTTCTTTGAAGAGAGAGAGTTTTTCATAAGTTATTATGTTTGATCAATCCATATCTATTTATTATTTTTCTTCCACTTATGTTGCATCTACATATCTTTTTCTCCACTTTGTGTACTACTTCCCACCTCTTCAAAGGCTATTCATGGGACTTTATTTAAATCGGTACACATATTCATTTCTCCATCTTTAGAGACAACCCTCATAATATAATAAATAGATATCTAGCTATCTTCCTAGCTTATGAACATGCTACATATATAAGTTGCGTCTAGTGCCATCATGTCTAAGCTCTGCTTGTTCCATCTATAGATGACCCTCTTCATGACATTCTAGGGTTCCTAAGACCTACTAAGATTGAAGCAAAATATTCAACTCCATCAATCATGTGCATCTCTGAGTGGTCCATTTGCCTAAATTTTGTCATTGAAAACCAATTGTTGTGATATATTTGCCTATATCTATGTTTGTAGTTGAGGAGGCTCCACCTTCCAAGGAGCTTGTCACCACCCATTTCCTAGAAGTTGGTGAAGATAAATATTAGATTGAGTATTAGTAAAAATAATGAATAATTTAGAAACCTTGGGGAACAAGGGGACACACTTGTACAAGGATAAATTTGAAGGCTTGGAAGTTTACAATAAATTTAGAGAAAAGATTTATATTATGTTTAGGGAAATTAGAATATGTTGCACAACCAACTTATATGATATGGTCCTTGAGTGTCTTAGTTATGAGACCTATGTTCCAAAAAGTTCCTTAGTTACTTTTAGTGGGGTAGTTTATAGATATTATATAGTTAGTTGGAGTGGCACTAAGGTTTCTTGTGGTTTAATTGAACTAAATATTTGTCTTCATCCTCTCGATGAAGAATAGTATGAACAATAATGATTTTAGTTTTATATTTATTTAATAGTGATAATTAAATTAATGAATTATGAGTATTTTAGTTTTGTAAAAAGAAGTATTTTATACATACAAGCAAGGTCATACCCAACATATGGGAAAAGGATATACCATATTAGTGAACCTAAACCTTGAGCTAATACCAAAAAAGATAATGATATTTTTTTATAAAGATAAAACCTAAATAACCTATCAATAGTTTAAGCAAGATAAAATAACTATGGAATTTTGTTCTTAAAACTGATAAACAATAATGATTTTTTTAAGAAACTAGAAAAATCCTTAGAATACGGGTGAACCCACAATAGTGCGTTACACTTTTTTGCCTGAACTGACACTAAATTCTACATTTTGAAAAAAACTTTCAGATTCGAATGCACGTTTTCGTTAAACCTTTTGAAATCTGAAGATGAAGTAAACTAGAGTCTTTTAAGATTTTTTTTCTAGATTCTAAATATATTTTTTATTTTATTTTTGAATTGATTTGAATGGTTTTTTCTTTGTCCCACAAAAATCGACATGTTGCAAAAAATGTCATTTTCAAAGAGTTACATTGTTTTCATAGAGCATAACTTTTTTTCTAAAATAGATATCAATGTGCTTCTTTCAAATTTAGTTTTGTAACATCCATACAAAGGGCATGGAATTATTTTGACAATATTATCATGATTATAGAATATTTTATTAATGTTTGAAGTTGACTAAACCGTAATTTTGACATACCTTGACTACATAACATATAATTTGTCATGTATTTGTCCAATTTCATTTTTCTTTTTTCTAATAGAAAGAGAACTTCAATACCTATGACATAGATATTTTTTATATTTTTTCTCATTTACTATTTTTTCATAACCGTCAAACATAGAAGTAGACATACGGTGAAATATCTATGTTTAGTAAAACTAAAAATACAAAAACATAATAAACTTAATATATATATTAACATTATAATCATTGGAAAGATTTTTCTTAGTAGTACCTTACTACATAGATAGGTTTGTCAAATGGATTCATTTGATCTCCCAAAAGATAAAGTTGAAGTGATTTTTTATCAATATTTTAATAGGTGCGAAGGAGACTCCATTGTAGGTATAGATGAGGAGTATAGATGCTATATCAATGTTTTTTTTATCTAAAAGGCTTTGCACTAACCATTTCTAATTAGTTCCATCAAATGAAACCTCTCAAGGCTTAAAACATCATATTTTATTAAAAATGTGTTATTTTAGAAAAAATTAGCATCCCTAAAAAAATCATGATGGCTCTACAATCCTGCTATCTGCACAAATCCTTGAGTGTCAATTCCTAGGACCGGTAGCTTGCAGTCCTCTCTATGACCAAATATGCTTTTTTGAGAAATGGTTCTAGGTCTCTTGCTAAATTAGGCAACATTAGTAGTGCCTCTAGAAATATTGTGGAGCAAGAATATAGGAAATTTGTTACATACAAGTGCAAAAGATCTCATCTTATTCAACGACCCTCTTCTCCCCTTTGTAGTACAAATAAATTCTCTATTCTGATATACTCTTCCCCTAGGAATCTTCTCAGGGTTTCTTCTTAGGAGAGGCATCCATTTATGGCTGGGAAGAGTGTTTGCAATAACCCTAATCAAGAACAAGAAGGGTATCTTTCATCTGAGCATTTGAATCTTTCTAGCAAGAATGTTTAGTCACCTCCGCACTGCCATCCTAAAAATCTTTAGGAAAGTAAATGCCCTAAAAATCATCCTTCTTCATCACTAAGATGCTATTTTGATGGCGGGCTAGGATGCTTATCAATGAGTAAGGATCTTACAAATATTTGCAAGACAGTCCAAAATCTATCTCCGGCTAAAGGCAATATATATTCGCTTCCTCACAAAAGATCCACACCAGTAGGGAACCCACCATAGACTCCATATAAGAAAGGGAACAATAATGCACCTATTAATGCATCGACCATCCCAAACCTAGAATTTCCTAATATGAATTGCTTAGAAATAGAATTGAAAGATGGATTCATAGAAATGATACAAAATATGTGTGCTGGTAATGGACTAATATGCAGGTGGCATGGCTTTGGAACATGAGTTAGCGAGATCACTGAGTGGCTGAAATTAGAATGGAAAAATAAGGTAAAGATTTTAATGCTCCCAGAAAATTTTATCTACCTAGATTTCAGTAGTAAAACTCTTAAGAAAAAAATATTATAGGAAGGGTGTCCAAAATTTAGAAATACAGATTTTACAACCCTAGATTGGATCCCTTTTTTCAACCCTTCCTTGCTAAAAACTTCATGTTAGAAAAAGTCATCCTCCTAAAGAACTTTCCTTTGGAACTATCCACTAAGGATGTTGGATATTACTAATGCATGGGGTGGTGATTGATACATTTAATATGTTTAATCGCTACGTTACTGAATGACCAGTCATACTATTGTCATTTATGGTTTGTCATTGATGTCAATATATGTTTCTGTGAAGAGTATAGGCTAAGTATGAATGTGTGAAGACAGATGAGAGAACAAGAAGATGTTGTGATCTTATATCCAAGATCGTATCATGTAAAGTTTCATATTGAATGAGTTACAAATGTTTTGGTGAGGACTGGTTCCTGGACAGTTATAGTGGAAGATGAGAGAGCGAGTCTCTATATTTTTGGTATATCTTACAGTTGATATGGATTAGGTGTATGTGAGCTTAGGATATGAAAGACAAGGCACTGATGGATGTTCATTGTCCAGCGCAAGGTACAAAATTCTAGATGATGTCAGTTGTGGCGTGTGATTTTGAGAAGAATTATTTGGGAGTTGACTTTAGAGGTGTAGAGTGAATTTTGTTTAGAAAATGTAAATTAAGGATGTCGGTCCTTAATTTTTGTAATAGAATCATTATATACATGTTTTAAGTATCATGCGTATCTTAGAAAGAGTTTATGTAATTAGGAAAGCCTAAAGGGCTGACCTAATCATGTAGAATGTAATAGGGTATATATGTATGATATTTTCTTTGGAAGACATATGGAGAGAATATATGAGATGTGAAAGGAATTAGAAGAGCTGGGAGCTTGTGTCTACTAGATGTAGAGCAAAGGATTATTGGTGAACTTCATTGGAACTGATCAAGAAAAGATAGTTTCTATCAGAAAGTTCAAAATATTATGTATTTCATGATGTACACTTGTTGCGAACAATGAGTTCTAAAGGTGGATTTAACCTTCTTTAGGCAGTGGGCTTGGATAGTGAGTCCACCCTTCTATCTTGAATCCTAACATGGTCTATCCTCTAATAAGGACTGTGTACTATAATGTTTCAATAAGATCCTAATAGGGATAAATCTTCTAACAAGGATACTATACTCTCAGTACATCATTTTTGGGTGTTGATTCCCACCAGGGTTTTTACCTTTAACAGGGTTTCCCCAAGACCAAAATATTATGTTGTTGTGTTGTCATTCATTGTGTCCATTAGATTTGATATTTCTGCTACTTAAAGTTTAAAGTTTAATAATCTTTCATACAACTGACACCCCCCCCCTCTCAGTTGTATTGTATATTGTTATTCCTAACAATTGGTATCAGAGCTACTGGTCTTTAGAGAGAAATCTTAATAGCTAAAGGTGATCTTGGAAATGATAGTCTTGAGAAGGATAGTCAAAAATTTGATCCTGAGAACTTTGACAGTTAGAAGAACAAGATGCGAACTCATTTGTTCTATTTAGGCATTGACTACTGGTTGATCACAAACAATAAGGTAGCTATAAAGTCTAAGATTAACTTACCATCATCTACTAAAGATGAGAAGAAAACATTTTTACTTAACAGGATTGCAAGGGAAGTATTGATCAGTTGACACAAAGGAGGAGGGCAGGGGCCAAGGAATGGCACACCCTAACCTGATCCACCTTGCTCAACAACACATGAAAGCAACAATAATAGAGTGGGAGAGAGAAAATGCAAGATCCTTCATATATTAACTTCAAATAGATTCATACATGCAAGGTTGTAAGGCCTTCCCGGTTACAACCTGATATTACAGTGAATTATAGAAGTCCTCAAACATGCGAGGATCTGCAAACAATCTCCAATCTTCTCCTATATATCCTCTATAAAAATATGACTCTTTAAACTCTAACCAAACAACTACATTTATACAAGAGGCTACTGAATTGAGTCGACCTTAAGATCCATAATCAATAGAAGAAATAGTCAAATCTAGGACCACATGCTTCCCAATGATGGATACCAACATTAAATCTGTGACCCAAAATAAATGCACAAGTTGGCTTCAATAGAAACTCAAAGAAACCTGTCGGTAAGAAAAGCCAACCGAGCACCAAACAAGCATCACCGAGCGCTAGGAAAATATACCAAGTGCAAGAGAGATAACTGACCAACACTAGTGAACAAAGGAAGCCAAGAAACATAAAACCAACTCAATCAAAGAAGGAACTGAGAAACACAGACAAACTTCAAAATGTTTTTGGTGACATGAGATTGCCAAGGACTCGAGATGCTCTTGCATCAGACACCTGGGGTTATTTTGAAATGATTATCTGAATCATTTAATAGGTATGATCTGAGCTGCATCCAACTCAGATTGTGAAATCCATGAACTATCTTAAATCAGTCTATTATTCCACTTTACTAGATATTCCATATACTATTTTTCTATTGTACTTTTACCAACTCTTTGCTCCAAAATTTGCTCAACGTCTTCATTCTATTTCTTAGGATACTCTGTCGGTATTGTGATTTCTTAATTAGGTTCATGATAATCATACAAATCAACAATGTTGAAAATAGGTGATATGTCCATGTCATCAGGTAACTCAATCTCATATGCATTTCCACTGTCAAATTTGTTTAAAATCTTTCAAGGTCCATACTTCTTCATCTTCAACTTCCCATATGTTCCAACAGGAAATCGACCTTTCTTCAAATGAACCATCACTTCATCACCAACATCCAAATTCTTATGTCTTCTTGATCTATCAACTCTGTCTTTGTATTTTTGATTACTCTTTTCCACCTTGTATTTCACATCTTCATGTAATTTCTTCATGTATTCAACAAATTTTACTGCTTCATCACTTCTCTTACTTTCATCATCAATGTCTCTCAAATCTGATATACCTCTTGGATGTATGTCATTCACAATTTGAAAAGGTGTCTTTCCAATACTTCTATTCACTAAATTATTGTATGAAAACTTTGCTTGTGCCAATACTGAATCCCAATTACCTGGTGTGTCTCCAACTAAACATCTCAAAAGATTTTCCAAACTTATGTTCACAACTTCTATTTGTCCATCGGTTTGTGGGTGAAATGTAGAATTGTATTTCAACTTAGTGCCAAACTTTCTCCAAAGAATATTCCAAATGTATCCAACAAATTTACTATCTCAGTTAGAGATATAATCCTTGGTAACCTATGCAATCTGACAATTTCCTTAAATAAAATATTTGCTACATGTACTGCATCTAATGTCTTTCTACATGGCATAAAATGTGTCATTTTAGAAAATCTATCTACAACAACAAATATAGAATCATTACCTCTCACTGTCTTTGGTAAGCCAAGAACAAAATCCACACTAACGTTAATCCAAGGTTTCTCATGAACAGAAATTGGTGTATACAATCCAGTATTCTGACTAACTCCATTTGCAACTTGACAAATTCTACAACTTTTCACAAATTTATGAACATCTTTATACAAGTGAGGCTAGAAGTATTTATCCTTAAGAATGTCTTATCAATTCCAAAATTTCTATCCAAACCACTACTATGTTTCTCCTTTATCAAATTAGTTCTCATTGGTCCTCTCGATATACACAACTGAATAACCTTAAACAATATACCTTCCTGACTAAAATATTCTTCCCATTTTGTAGTTAGTTGATCTTGAATAGGTGTCCTGCACTTTCTCCATGGCTTAGAAAAATCAAGATCAGTTTCATACAAATATCTCATCTCATCAAAACCAAGAACTTCAATTTTCATCTCAGGTCATCAAAGATCTTCTTCTACTCAATGCATCAACAACTTGGTTAGTGACTCCACTCTTATGTATTATCAAAAATGTATAACTCTACAAATAATCAACCCATTTCATATGTCTCTAATTCAACTTATTCTGACTACACAAATACTATAAAGGCTTATGATCAGTATAAAACACAAATTCATTCAGTATCAAATAATGTCTCCATTTCTTTAGTGCTTAAACAATAGCATAGAATTCTTGATCATACACAAAATGTTTCCTTCTAGCATCATTCAACTTTTCACTAAAGAAAGCAACAGGTTTACCTTCTTGACTCAACACAGCTCTAATTGCACTACCACTTGCATCAAATTCTACATGTGCATCAAATTCTACTTGAAATACCTTATTGAAATCAGGCAATGCCAAAATAGGCAATTCAGCAACCTTCTTCTTCAGAGTCTCATAGCTTTTATTAGCTCCATGTGTCCACTTGAATTATCTTTTATCTCCTCTCATAGTCTCAGCCATAGCATTACAAATTGTACTAAAATTTCTAATGAACTTTCGGTAGAAACTTGCCAATCCATGAAATGATTTTACCTCACTAGCATTTTCAGGTGTAGGCCAATTCAAAATAGCTTCAACCTTTTTAGGATTCATATTCAAACCATCAGCTGAAATCAAAAATCCCAAATACACAATCTCCCCTTTCATGAATGAACACTTTTTCAGATTAATCAGCAACTTTTCTTCTTTCAGTCTCTACAAAACTTGTCGAACATGCAACAAATGTTCTTATATAGTCTTACTGAATATTAGAATATCATCAAGATATACAATTACAATCTTACTCAAGACTTTCTTCAAAACTTCATTCATCAATCTCATAAAAGTACTCGGTGCATTAGTTAAACCAAAAGGCATAACCAACCACTCATACAAACCTTCTTTTGTCTTCAAAGAAGTCTTCCATTCATCACCCTCTCTGATTTTGGTACGATGACACCCACTTTTCAAATCAATTTTGGTGAAATACTTTTTGTAGTCAAACTGTCCATTATGTCATCCATTCTCGGTACAGGAAACCTATACTTCACTGTTATCTTGTTGATTGCTCTAGAATCAGTACACATTCTTCATTCTCCATTTTTCTTAGGTGCCAATATAGAAGGTACTGCACAAGGACTCAAACTTTCTCTCATCAAACCTTTTTCTAGCAACTCTTGAATCTATCGGTTCAATTCTTGATTCTTGGTACTTGTGTCAACTGATGAGGTGCCTTATTTGGTAAACTAGCTCTAGGGATGAGATCCATGCAATGATCAATGCTTCTTTTTAGTGTGAAATCATTAGGTACATTATCAGAAATGATATCTTTATACTTGGTGAGTAACTTATCGATCTCCTCAAGAACATTATCCTCTGTTTTCTTACTCAGTTTGTTAGGGATCATAGAAAAACATACATCATTCTTTTAAAAATCCTTAACAAAATTCCTTCCTTCCATCAAGCAAACTTTCATAGATGTACAAACATTACTAACAGGTTCTTCCATCAAAGGTAACAAGATTTGTTTTCTTCCATCAGCCACAATAATATAATTTTTTAATCTCCCATCATATATAGCATGTCTATCATATTGCCAAGGTCTACCCAACAAAATATGATAACAATCCATAGGCATGATATCACACAAAATCTTATCATAGTATTTTCCAATTTTCAGATTCACATAACATTGTTCACTTACCAAGAGTGCATGCTCATCTTTGATCCATGAAATCTGATAGGGCTTCAGATGTTCCAACCTTTTCAACTACAATTTTGTGACCATCTCCTCAGATGCCAGATTCTCCGAGCTACCAATGTCAATGATTACCTTCCAAACTTTGTCAGAAATTCTACATCTAGTCTTGACCAAAATTTTCCTTACAGGATCTTCCTTTCTACTTTCATTCCATAGTGCTCTCCTTACCATCAAGTTATTTTCCTTCTTAGATTCATTCAGTGACTCTTCTTGCACCAAAGCATTCTGATTGTTACCAACCTTCTTACTTGCATGTGTATATTTAAATGATCTATGTACTTCTTCTCCACAATTGTAACAATTTCCTCAGAAACTTCCTCTATTATAATCACCTCAGTAGTTACTGCTTCCACCTCTAGATGAACTTTCACCTTTCCACTTAGTCTTGCCTTTATCTAGATTTGTCTTTTCAGGTTTAGATCTACTATTTTCACCATAGGATCTATCTCTTCCTCTAGGAAATCTACCACCTCTACCTCTTTGTCTTTTTTCATGTCTTTTGTTCAATTTCTCCTCAACCTTCAATGCTAATTGATAAGCCTCTTCGATGCTTTCCAACTTAACCAAGTTGATTTCTTCTTGGATGGAAACTCTCAAACCATTCCGGTATCTAGCAATTCTTTCCACACCATCTTTATCATGTCTAGATCTGATATCTAACCTATAGAATTTCTCAGTATGTTATTTTATCAAGCTATCTTTCTGCCTTAGACTTTGCATTCACCTAACTAGGTTAATCTGATAATCACAAGGTAAGAACTTTCCTTTCAACTTATTCACCATTTTATTCTATACCTTGATTTTGTCTTTGCCTTTCCTTTTTCTTTCCATCTGCAGATGTTCCCACCATAAGGATGCATGACTTTTCAACTTTGTGCTTGCAATTTTCACTTTCTTGTCTTTAGGTACATTCTCATATTCAAAGTACTTTTCCATCTCAATGATCCAATCCATTTATTCATTAGAATCTAGCTTTCCACCATACTCAAGAGGATTAAATTGTGGTGTAGACTTCAGAATTTTCAAGGCCTTTAAAAATATTTCTTCACCCTGATCCATCATAGGTCCAGGTTCTACATTCGCTTGATCTTCCTCAATTTCATCATCACTAACATCTTCAAGATGTCTACCTCTTCTTTGGGTTGTCTCAATAGCTTCCAATCTAGCAATAATTTCTCTTAGCATATCTACCAATCCTAGATCTGCATCTCACCTCCCATGAACCATCTTGAAAACCCTTTGCAATTGTAGGTCAGATCATAATTTTCTACCCCACAACAATTCAGCTAGGCTTCACAAGAAGGAACCTACAAACCTAGATCTAGTTCTCACCTCGCTCTAATACCACTTGATGCAAAGGAGGAGGGTAGTGGCCAAGGAATGGCACACCCTAACCTAATCCACCTTGCTCAACAACATGCGGAAGCAATGAAAACATAGTGGGAGAGAGAAAATGCAAGATCCTTCATATATTAACTTCAAATAGATTCATACATACTGGGTTGTAAGGCCTTCCTAGTGACGGCCTGATATTACAATGAATTATAGAAGTCCTCAAACATGTGAGCATTTATAGAAAATCTCCAATCTTCTCGTATCTATCTTCTATCAAAAATTGAATCTTTAAACTCTAACCAAACAACTACATTTATACAAGAGACTACCAAACTGAGTTGGCCTTCAGATCCATAATCAACAGAAGAAACAGTCAAATCTAGGACCACACACTTCCCAATGATGGATACCAACATTAAATTTGTGACCCAAAATAAATGCACAAGTCAGCTTCAATAGAAACTCAAAGAAACCTATCGGTAAGAAAAGAAAACCAAGTGCCAGACAAGCGTCATCGAGCACCAGGAAAATATACCAAGTGCCAGAGAGATAAACAATCACCACTGGTGAACAAAGGAAGCAGAGAAACGCTGAACCAACTTGGTCAAAGAAGGAACCAAGCAACATAGACAAACTTCAAAATGTTTTTGGTGACAAAGGATTGCCAAGGACTTGAGATGCTCTTGCATCATCAGCGCACTCTGTGAAGGAGAATTTACAGAAGTTAAAGACTTGGATTTGGCATACTAGATTTGGGAAAGATTAGAGGCACTATATGAAGGAGACAAGTATACCAAGCAAGAGAAGTTACAAAATTGGATAATAAAGATGGAGAAGCAAAAAATGAATGAGGATGAAAGCATTAGGGCTTATGTTCAAAGGGTTACAAACTTTGTAGTTGGAATCAGAAACTGTGGAGGCCCTTATGATGAGGAAGAAGATGTTGCAAAGATCCTTAGATCATTGACACCTGCTTACAAGTTTAAGGCCATGTCTATTCAAGAGACTATACCTCTGACTTTGAACTTTAGCAGAGAGATGTTGATTTCAAAGCTAACTACCTTTGAAGCTACTGAATTGGGAGATTTTGTACCTAATGTTAAATCTACATTTAAAGCATCTGCACACAAGAAGATAATGTTTTCACTTCCAAGCACTAGTAGTGAGAATCTAAAAGAAGAGCTCAGTGAATATGTTGAGGAATGGGAACAGATACAAGAAGTCAAATTACCTTTGAAATGTTTTTCATGCAATAAGGTAGGTCATTTGGCATCTAGATTTCCTACAAGAGTTCCTAAGTACAAGCCTAAGTTTTTCAAATCTAAGTATTGAAAGGATAAGAAATGTTATTATGCTAGTGAAGAAATTTATGATGATGATGATGATTTAGATTATGAGGAGATTGGATTTTTTCTATTAGAGATGAACTAGCACATGAGGAAAAAGCTTTAGTATCTCATGTTGATGAAAAATATGAATGGATCATAGACAGTGGTTGTTCACATCATATTACTAGAGATAAAAAAAAGTTTGTTAAATTAGTAAAGTATGATGGTTGTGTTATGAGGTTTGGAGATAATCTTCTTAAACTTATCATAGGAGTAGGATCTATTACTCTAGATGGAAAGACTTATACTGATAATGTACTACTTTTTGATGGACTTAAGAATAACTTATTGAGTTTTGGATAGTTGATGGACAAAGAGTTTCAATTAAAATTCAATGATGGTAAATGTTTTATCAGAAGTAAGGTAGGAAAGTTGATTGAAATCGGTACTAAATCTAGAGGTAATGTATTTGAATTAAATACATATGGAGCCTCTTATTTTGTTGCAAAAGTAGATGACAATTAGTTATGGCATAGAAGGTTTTTTCATGTTAACTTTGACAATATTGTGAAGGCAAGTTTGACTAAAGCAGTAAGAGATCTACCTAAGATTGTGAAACCACCTAACACTATTGTAGACACCGAAAAATCCTTCAGAAAATAAATTATTTTTGTTTTCTGAAAATCCTTGATGACATCATCATTTATTAATTAATTATTTATTTAATTAATTTATTTATTTTTATGGCATTAAATCCCTCTCTCTTAATTAAAAATCTTTAATTAAGGAATCTAGCCTAAAAATGTCATTTGGACATTATCCCTAATTTATTAATTATTTTAATTAATAAATTGACCAAAAACCTTCAAAAAATAAATTAATTTATTTTTTATCCCAAACTTGGCCAATTTCCTTAAGACCACTAACCTCTTCCAAAATCTTCTAATCCCTTCTTAATTTCGATTAAAAGGCTAATCCCATCTTTTCTAACCCTAATCCCAAGGTTAAATATTTAATTAAGGTTAAATATTTAATTTTCATATTTATTGAAAATATTTTAATAAATATTCCTAGAACTTAAGCTTTTGGAATGAATAACTTTTATTCCATGAAACTAAGGAGAAATCTAGACTCTTCTAGAATCTTCTCAAATCCACCCTCTTCACCCATCCTAATCCTAAAATCCCTTAATCCTAATCCTAATCCTAACCTTAAACCTTTGTGCAATCCTAACCAAGCTTAAGACTTTCCTAAACCAAAGCAAAGTCTTCCCTTCCAAATATCTCAACCACAAAGCATTTATTGCTTCCCCAAAGTCTTCAAAGCCTCTTAAAGCCCATTCATTGCTCTTACAAGCATTTATTTGGAGAGTTATGAGCTTGGAGCCCCCTTTGTTGACTCCTTTTTGCCCTTCCCTTCATCCACTCACCTTGTGACATGTGTCACCTCTTGATTGGCTGAGAACTAGCACAATCCATGTGCTTCCCTTTGAGTGAATCTTGGCCTCTCTTAAGGATTTCAATCCTGGCCATTCATTCCTCCTATCCCAAGCCTTAGAAATCCTATAAATACCCTCACTTCCTAAGGCAAATCATCTCTCAACTCTCAAACTCAATAGCAAAGTTATAATGCCATTTTCATTTTAGCATAAGCATAAGTTCATCATTTTAGATCATTTTCAAGCTTAAATCACATCTAAGTTAGCTTAAATGGATTAACATAGATTCATTTCTTGTTTTAATCTTAGTTCTTTCATTTAGCTTTGCATATTTGTGTGTTCTTGAGGCCTTTGAGGCAAAATAGGTTCCTCATACCTATTTTGTGTCATTTTGGGTCTTCATCAACCTCAAATCATCCTATCTTGCATGCTCCAAGTGCTTGAGTTTGCACACCCACATCCCTCTATATCTAAGCATATCAAACGGTGCATGGGCGCATCCGTTTTAAGCTTAAACTGAGGTGGCTTTGATTTTAGTTTGTTTACCTTTAAATTTGATTTGATAATATGCTATGACATTTGTTTGTCTTTGGCCTTCAAAACAGGTTTAGGTGCACTCACAAATCCTAGTCTACATTCTGGCACGCCCGGTGGGACTCAAACCACAATCATTTTGATGAAATTACACTTTATATGCTTTTTTTTTGCAGGAAATAAAGAAATGTCGCCTTCATGAAAAGAAATGACGCCTACAGCAATTAAATGTCGCCTTCAACAAAAGAAATGTCGCTTTCAACAAAAGAAATATCGCCTACAAACAATTCAGTCACGCCTTCATGAAATGAAATCACGCCTTTGAGGAAAGAAATGACGCCTATGAGCTCTGTTTTCACGCCTGCATAACTGACATTTTTTTGTAATCGACAACTTCTGTTACGTCCCAAAATTCTTCTTCTGTCGCCTGCATGTAAAGAAATCACGCCTGTAACGAAAGAAATCACGCCTCTGGTTTTTAATCTGTCGCCTTTTTAGGTACAGAATGTCCCCTGTAAGAATTAAATGTCGCCTCTGCACTTTCCAGCGTCGCCTATAAGCTGGACAGTGTCGCCTTTTGTCTTTTGCTTGGGACTGGTTTTTCATTTTTTTTTATTTTTTTATTTTTTTTACAGCAAAGGTCAAACTCAATCTTGAATGAAACTTAAGGAAATGAACTTAGGTCCTAAGTGTCATTGTCAATTTGAAAATCAAACCAAATCTTGAATGCACTAAAGGAACAAACAACTCTATTCCCTATCTCATTTTAAATTCCAAAGAAAGCAAACAAATTCAATCTTGAGTGATCTGAGGGACAAAACAAAGCTTTTTCAAAGTTCTTAAAACAACTCGCTAATCAAATCTTGAATGCACAAAAAGAAAGAACTTGCAAACGTTCGAAGCATTTACATTTTGAGGAAAAGAATAAATCAAAAGCTAAACACGTGTGTCTTCATTTTTCAAAGTTCAAACAAACTTAATCAAATTTGGGAAAATGAACAAAATCTGCTTGATGTGCATGTAGGAGTTTTTCAATTCTTGCATAATCCTTATTAGAGTAAGCAACGTGGAACATTTGAACTTGGACAAGTTCACTTGTTCTACTTTTAGCGAGGCCTGTCCAAGGAGAAGCGCTTCCTCCTCGGAGAACGACCTCAAACCGGTATCCCCCCCGGCCGGTATACAAATAAGTGAATACCAAAAGAATCACTTACATCTCCTAATCGCCGGGCGTTCGTGCCAAACACGTGACTGGGGATGGTAAACATTCCTCTCCCCCAGCATAATTGGCAAGGCTCTTAAGTGAGTCACGGATGATCAGCATAACCGGGTATGGAGACACCACGGAACAAATAGCAACCTGATAAACTAGAAGCTACCCTATCTACATCCGAAAGTATCAAAATCCTTGTGCAAGGACCGATTCCAAGGGGTTTACCGGGTCGCCTCAAGATTACTCACCATTTGTATTCCCTTCTGGGGGATACCAAGCTGTGGGCAAGCGATTTTGATACTCACCTTCTTTAGGTAAATCTGTTTGAAGTGCTTGACAGTCAAAGACTCCGTGAAAACACTTGTTGAAACATACACTTTCAAAGCTTTGTCAGAGTCAGTTGCCTTTGTTTGTATCTCGCAGGGTTGCTTTGTCCCTTGCGGAGATTGCTTTGAATTTAAACCTTTGCCATTGGAAACCTTTGCCTCAAAATCAGAAGCCTCCTTTCCAAAGTGATGCCCAGCAAGAACAAACATCCTAAAGCAAAGTTGCCCAAATCCCAAGCCTATCAAGAGCGAAAAGTTATCAAGAAGAACACCAAGACCTATCAAGCCATTATCCAAGCAAACCAAGCAGAAGAGAAGTCCCAAACCAGACTTGAGAACATTGCCCATAACGCCCGCATCAAACAGTTTGCCTTCCGTTTTCGAGTTAACCATCACTTTGTCAACCTTGAGCCAGAAGATTAGCCAATCCTTGTTCATGTCTTGTTCCATCTTCAGATCTTGAAATCTTGTCTCAAACAGCCTTGCATCTTAGTTTCATTCTAGCTTTCATATTTGCATCAGCATCAAAACCTTAGTTGCATCTCAAAACATCATAAAGTTGCATATGCATTCATCTTCCTACCAGCATTCTAGAATCAATCCTTGTCATTTGCATAGAGCATTGTCCCTTCACCCTTCAATACCTTTTTCACCAGCATCCCCCCATCAGCTTTCCATATCTTTCCAACAGATCCATCATCCTTTGTTCCAAATCCAGAGATCCACCAACACTTAGTGTTCTACCTTTTGAGTTGTTCCTATCCTATATCCAAGATCAGAGACCATCATCCTCTTTTTTGGCACAACGTGTTGTCATAAAGAAATCAAACCTTGTCCTTGCATAGCCATCATCTCGAGCAAGAGATTGGAGTGTATTGATAAGAAACTTGTTGACCGAAGATCATCAGTCTATCCTAGGTTGACCCCATCATATCTCTGATCCTCTATTTGGGAAAAATAGCAGCTTATTTGTTGACCACTCAGTAATATTTCACCAGCTTTCCACCAGCAACCTATCTTTCCTTCGCCATCTTGATCCATATCAGTCCCATCCAGCTTCCATCATCGCCATCTTGATCCATCTTTGCATTTGCATCTTAGAAGTCATCATCTTTAGAAGTTCATCAACTTTGCATCCATCAACATCTTTTAGCCAAACATCTTGCATACATTTAGCACTTGCATCTCCATGCCTGTTGAGACCAGATCTCGGAAAAGAAGAAGCATGAATCCTTATCCACCAACAACCTCATCCGATCCCAACCTTTTCACCAACGTCATGATGACCTACAATCCCCAAATCCAAGCCAGTAACCCATGTGAAGATCCAAATATCCCTTCATCCCCATTGGCAATCCAAGCATTTGAAAATCCTCCAGAAAGCCCACCAGCGACCAATGCCCTTATACCGCAACATCAACAAAGCACGTTTGTTCACTACCTACCAGAAAGTACCTCCATCCCACCATCTCTCTATCCACGCATCCCCATCAAAACTATCCAAGTTCCAGCCCAAGCGTATTCTCCATTTGTCCAATCATTTCTCGATCCTATCATGCAAACATCCCAAGAGCTTTCCACCATTCCCCTTTTCTTGCAAGGAAGCCTCACCAGTCCCACGACACAAGCTGCAGCACCATCCGCTCCATCTCATACCCCTTTTGCTTCATCATCTGCTATGGCTGCCCAAGCCCAAATCCAACACTTAACCCAAAGTCAGCTTCCACCTCTCACACAAGCTTTTACACCACCACCATCCGCAAGTCAAGCAACGCCTTTCACCATCAAAGGAGCACCGCCACCCTTCACCCCCCAAGCACCCGTACCTTCTTCTTTGGGGTTAGCGCAATCGCTCCCCATTCCAACCTCATCTTTCTCTTGGGTGTTTCCTTCATTTTCCTCTTCACAAGCATCCGCTCAACCACAACCTCAACAAGCTCCTTTATCTCAACCATCATTCGTGTCCCAAGCTCCCGTTGCTCCTACCAATCCATCATCTGCTGCAGTGCACCCTAACACAAGCTCTCAATGGGGCCTTACGCAAGAAGAAATGAAGGCATGGGGGATCCCATCTCAATCCCCTACATCTATGGTTGCAAGTCAACAAACCGCCTTCACCCAAGCAGCACAGCAGCAACTACCCCAAACACCGCCAGCTTCAACCTATTCATCCCAAATCCCAAATACCTTCCAGCAAGCTCCACCACCTCAACAGCCAACTTTCCCCAGCTATCTTACCCCATCGCCCTTTGCTTCTAGCTTCCCCACATCTGTTCCACCTCTAAGTAACGCAGGCATGCACCCAGCTTATATCAGCCAAACGCAAAGCCAACCTCAGCAACTACCACCATCATACCCACAAGCAGCATCGTTCCAACAGCCTCCCCCACAGCAGCCACATGTCCCCTTTCAGCAAACAACCATCATTCCTCAACAACAGCAAGTCCCTTGCTATCAGCCCCAGCAACAAATCCCTATCATCCCCCAGCAACAACAAGTTCCCACCTATCAGTTACAACAACAAGTTCCAAATGACCACTATCAGCAAGCAGTCCCACAACAACCGCCAGTTCAACAACAGCAAGTAGCCCAACAACATCAAGCGGTCCCATATCAATATCCCCCTATGCCACACCAGCAATATCCCCAACAACCATTGCCCCAAAATCAGTTCCAACCCATTTATCCACAGCAAGCGCCATATCCAGTTCCACAGCTTCCATCACAAGCAAAAGTCTCAGTTCCCTCGCCACTCAATGCTGAGTGGGAAGCAATGAAAAATGCTCTAAAGGAGCTACAAAGTGGAACAGAGAATAAAACATACAAGTTCGAAGAGGTGTGCTCATATCCCTTCGATCGGTCCATAGCAACTATCCCTTTTCCCAAGCATTTTGAGATGCCCAAGTTCGACAAGTATCGGGGGAAAGGAGATCCAGTAAACCATATCAAAGAGTTCTACATGGCGTGCCAAGAAGTGGCTTACAGTGATAACTATCTCCTGCGCCTGTTTCCCAAGAGCTTGGGAGGAACTGTTGTTGAGTGGTTTTATAAAATACCACATGGGACAATAAACACCTTTGCTGAACTCTCTGAGAAGTTCATCACACACTATGCCCATAACATGGAGAATGAGTTGTCTTTGCTAGACCTATGCAACTCAAAGCAGAAAGACGGAGAAAGCCTTGCAGAATACTTGCAAAGATGGCAGAATCTTACAACTAGGTTATCATATCAGCCGCCAGAGAAGCATCTAACAAAGATCTTCATTGATAACCTGCATCCAAAGCTATCCCATCACATGCGAATGAACTGTCTCTAGACGTACCAAGACATCAAGAGCAAAGGCATAGGCATCGAGAAAGCTCTCCTAGACGAAGGCACTATTCGTCACTTCAAGGATGATTCCAAGAACAAACCCAACAATGATAAATCCCGTTACTGGAATCGTAACAAGAATGTTGTTACAGATGGAGCCACTGACACTAAAAATGTACAATTCGTTGTGGCTAGTCCTACACCAGCTCAAACATACCAACCGCCACAAGCGCCCATCTATCAGCAACCACTAGCTCCCGCATATCAAGCACCTATTTATCAGCAGCCTCCTCAAGCTCGTCAACCACCTGTGCAACAGTATCAACAGCAATACCAACAGCAACAGCCAGCACGTCAAGGCAATCCTGTTAACACAGTTAATGTTGCCCCAAGGCAGAACAAACCCAACAATCAGAACAATCCAAAGAGGACTTTCACACCTTTGGGTGAGCCTCTGGATCAGATCTTTTATCGGCTAGCCAAGGCAAATATGATCACATATCCGCCCATCCCACAGAAGGATGACAACGCACCAAAGTCTGATTGGTATAAAGAACATGAATACTGTGATTACCATCGTGTGAAGGGGCACACAACATTGAAGTGCATGCGGCTTAAGCACTACATCCAGGATCTCATCGATCGCAAGGAAATTCAGGTCGATGCACCAACTCAAGCTTCACCCAATGCCGGTTTGCAAATATATCAAAATGTGTTCCCTCAACACGATACCGGGAAGAATCAAGCCAATGCCAATCAGCCCCAAAATCGTGGCAAAGGCAAGCAAGAAGATCACACAGCGGCCTACATCAACTATGACAAGTATGTCGGATGCATAACTCAAGTTGAGCCCATCCAAGATGAGCCCACCATCAATACCATCCACGTCAGAGGGCCAGATCGACAATGTGCTGCAACTACCCGCAGTGGTAGGATAACTGTTGCCGGTGCTCCTCCGAGGTCAGCTGCTCCTCCAAGGCCAACATCTACTGCATCCACAGCACAGTCTAACACCAGGCCAGCATCAAATGCACGCGCAACACAGCATAATGCACCAAGAGCACAATACAATATCATAGAGCATTTTGGGAACATGCCGGCCCAAATATCTATCTTGGATTTGCTCCGCACATCACCCATCCATCAGGAGATCCTGGACAAAGCTCTAAAAGAAGGCCATGTCCCCACGGACATTAACACAACTCAGTTTGAAACTCTTGTGGGACACCTATCAGCAGCATGTGCCTTGTCCTTCAAAGAATCTGATATACCAGATGTTGCTCTTGACCATACTCTCCCCCTCCGCATTGCTGTCATGGTCAGAGATTTTGCCATCAAACGAGTTCTGGTGGATAATGGCTCAGCCCTCAACTTGTGCACATTAAAATTCATCAAGAAGATTGGGTTCACAGAGGCCGACATACAACATGAGCAAATCACTATCAAAGCATATGATAACTTGGAGCGTACCTCTGAAGGTACTATGACTTTGCCTATCCAGCTAGGCCCAGCAACACAAGATACTCTCTGCCACGTTGTTGATCTTGACCTACCATTCAATATCCTCCTCGGTCGTCCATGGATCCATTCCATTAAGGCCGTACCATCTACTTACCATCAGTGCATCAAGTTTCCACATCAAGGCACTGAGGTTACCATCCACGCTGACCCTAACCCCTTCGCATACTGCCTTGCGATGGAAACATCTTTTCCTCATTCTACTCATTGTCCTGGAACCGATATTGGTACTTCTATTGCTAGCTCATCCCGATCCCATCGCGATCCAGAGACCATCCTCTCTTCCACCTTATCATCCATCAAGATCAACAACCAGGGTTGTGGCGAATACAGCCTCAGTGATGCATTTGCTGTAGGAGCTCTTCCACGTGATCCACATACTCAAGGGCGCCCAAGTTGTCAAAATAAGCCTGTTGAAGAACATTATAAACTCAAGCAAATCGGAAACATGACTTTTGAGTCTCATGGCAACATCAACAGCAAAGAAATGGATCCAGATATTAACAAATGGTTATACAAAGATCCCCCATCACGTGACACACAACTTCTTGAGTACTTCAAAGAGAAATATCCAATCCCCTACAAGAATGTCACAGAACACTATAACTATCAAGGTGGTGGTCTAGGACCCCAAAAGGACGGAAATTTGTTTCCTATCATACCATCCCAAAATCCAGAACAACAAGGACTTGGCTTTAATACCCCTCGCCTGCTTGAACAAGAGCCCAATACCACAACTGCGGGCACTAACATGACCAACATGAACTTTTCGAATAGCCGGGATGACCTCGTGGAAATCGAAGACATCCCCGAAGAGAAAGACATCCGATCCTACGATGATATCTTTGCCGACGACACCCTCCTGGGGACCTCTGTCCTCCAACAACTCTCCATTAACCTTATAGATCTTCCCCTCACAAACCCTGACCTCATAGATTGGGACCAACCAAGCATCGCACACATCGACGAGTTCCAAAGCGCACAAGCACTCCTAGAATTCATGGGGGCATCAGGTCCAGCAAGCAATCAGGATCCAACATCAACCTCTGTCTATCAGCTTCACCCAAAAGGATATTTTGGGGAAGAGGCAAGCTTTAGTCGCAAAAATGAAATAGAAAAAGAACATCATGAGTCTTTATGTGAAAACCCCCTTGGGGCACATTCTGATTCCAAAATAGTAAAAACAAAGGGCGTATCTTCTAGTGAAAACCTGGCAATTCAGGCGCTAGAAGATGAAGCCTTGCCTCTTCCCCCTATCCAAGATTATAGACCAGAGCAGTCACCGATCATCATAGAGGAAACCAAGCCAATCAACTTGGGAACAGAAGAATGTCCAAGGATCACCTACATTGCAGTCAACCTAACAGAAGGAGAAGAAATCACTCTCAGTGCCTTGCTCAAGGAATCCATCATCAACTTTGCATGGTCATACGCCCACATGCCTGGGCTTGATCCTAATCTTGTCGTTCATCATCTAGCAGTGGATCCTAATGTCAAGCCAGTGAAGCAGAAGCTAAGGAAAATGCATCCAAAGGTAGCATTACTAGTTAAAGCAGAGCTTGAGAAGCTCCTCCAAGCTAAGATCATCAGAGCAATAGATTATTCAGAGTGGATCTCTAACATGGTGCCCGTCACAAAGCCTTCTGGCGACATCAGAATCTGTACTGATTTCAGGGACTTGAACAAGGCATGCCCTAAGGATGATTTCCCGCTACCTAACATAGACATGATCGTAGACCTTACAGCGGGTCATGAGATGTTATCATTAATGGATGGCTTTTCAGGCTACAACCAAATTCATATAGCGGAAGCAGATCAACATAAAACAGCATTCACAACCCCATGGGGTACCTTCTGCTACAACATGATGCCATTTGGGTTAAAGAATGCAGGAGCAACATATCAGAGAGTAATGACAGCGATCTTCCATGACATGATCCACAAGATTCTTGAAGACTATGTGGATGATATCCTTGCAAAATCCAAAACAAGGGATGAACACCTCAACATCCTAGAGCGTGTATTTGATCGTCTGAATCATTATGGCTTAAAGTTAAATCCTAAGAAATGTGTCTTTGGCGTAACATCTGGCAAGCTTCTAGGCTTCATCGTCTCTAGACGAGGCATAGAGATCGATCCTAAAAAGGTAAAAGCAATAACGGAGATGCCTCCACCAAGAAATCTCAAACAACTCAGAAGCCTACAGGGCAAGCTTCAATCAGTACGGCGGTTCATCTCGCAGCTAGCGGATAAGTGTCAACCATTCTCACATCTCTTATGCAAAGACACCAACTTCAAGTGGGATCCCATATGTCAAAGAAGCTTTGATAAGCTCAAGGAGTATCTAGCTAACGCTCCAATCCTAGTACCACCAGTTCCAGGATGCCCACTCATCCTTTACATCTCAACAACAACTACAGCACTAGGGGCACTCCTAGCACAGCATGATGATGAAAATAGAGAACGAGCTATCTACTACATCAGTCGCACTCTTGTGGGCTATGAGCTTAACTATTCACCCATGGAGAAAGCATGCCTAGCAGTGGTCTTTGCCACTCAAAAACTTAGACATTACATGCTTAGCCACACAATCAAGCTCATATCAAAGGTGGACCCTCTTAAGTATCTACTATCAAAGACAACCCTCACAGGCCGTATGGCAAAATGGGTCATGTTACTCAGTGAATTTGACATTCAGTATGTAGATCGCAAAGCAATCAAAGGGCAAGTCATTGCCGATCAACTAGCAGAAGCACCACTGGTGGATGCCTATCCACTAATCATGGAATTCTCCGATGAACATTTATGCATGATTGAAGAACAGCCCATGTGGAAACTATACTTTGATGGTTCCAACACATCCCATAGCTCTGGAGCAGGAATCCTATTCGTCACACCTCAAGGTGACTATATTCCAAAATCATTCAAGTTGGGATTCCCCTGTACCAACAACATTGCAGAATATGAGGCACTCATCTTAGGTCTCAAAACAGCTATCCAATGGAACATCACAGAACTACAAGTCTTTGGAGATTCACAGCTCATTATCAAGCAAGTCCTTGATGAGTATCAGACAAAGGACGACAAATTGCTACCCTACAAGCAACTGGTGGATAAACTGAAAGAGCATTTCCTACATCTACAATTCAATCAGATCCCAAGGCTTCAGAACAAAGCAGCAGATGCAATGGCAACCATCGGATCCTTATTGGAAATACCACGAGATGCATCACAGTATGAATTTCTAGTCGAGCAGCTACATTCACCAGCTTATGAGAACACCGATGCAAACATGGTGTGTGTCTTGGTTGGTCCCCAATCCCCATGGTACCATGAAATCCATGCATATCTAAAAAATGGTATCATATCTCCCCATCTCACCAATAACCAACGCCAAAACCTTATTCACAGAGCTTCCCGCTACACTCTTGTAGCCAACACCCTATATCGTCGTGGGTATCACAATGTCCTATCTAGATGTTTAGACTCAAACGAGGCCGTCCTGGCCTTACAAGAAGTTCACGCTGGAATTTGCGGTGCCCACACGAGTGGCATGGTTCTAGCAAAGCAGCTGCTTAGAGTTGGGTATTATTGGCCAACAATGGAACATGATGCATGTGAATTTGTCAAGAAATGTCTCCCATGTCAACAGCATGCCAATTTGATACATGCACCAGCACAAGATCTACAGCCTATTGCACCACCATGGCCTTTTTCATGTTGGGGCCTCGACCTCGTTGGCTTGATCACCCCCCTCTCTTCGGATGGACACAAGTATATCATAACAGCCACAGAGTATTTTACCAAATGGGTTGAAGCGATTCCGCTCACCCTTACTACTGGCATCCAAATATCCAAGTTCATCCTCTACCATATCATTTGCCGCTTCGGCATACCATCTACCATCTTCACAGACCATGGCACACCTTTTGAAAACCAGCATGTGGATGATCTATGTGCCAGACTCCACATCCATCACCGTTTCTCCAGTCCATATTTCCCTCAAGGAAATGGCCAAGCTGAGGCAACTAACAAAACTATCTTGAAAATCCTCAAGAAGGTTGTCAATGATTCTGGTCGTGACTGGCACCTCCAAATCAATCCCGCCCTTTGGGCCTATCGCACTTCTTATCGCACTCCCACAAGCACCACCCCATACTCCCTTGTATATGGTGCCGAAGCTGTTCTACCGATCGAGGTTGAGCTCCCATCCTTGCGCGTCTCCATGAAGAACTATACAACTGATGAAGACTATCGTGTGGCCCGGCTCACACAGCTAGATCTGCTAGATGAAAAGAGACAGCAAGCTTACGATCACTTGGTTGCATACCAAAATCGACTCAAAAGGAGTTATAACAAAAAGGTCCATCCTAGACAATTCCAAGTTGGTGACATGGTCCTTAAAGAAAATCAGAAGGTCCTAGCAAATAGAGAAAAGAAAGGCAAGTTTGAGCCTACTTGGTTGGGCCCCTATGTTGTCACCGCATCCTTTGGCTCCGGAGCCTATCAGCTATCAACACCAGAAGGTGAGCCCTTGAATGATCCTATCAACATCATCCATCTGAAGAGGTTCTATGCCTGAACCTGATCCTGCATATATCAGAAAATCCAAAAACATTCAAAAAAGCAAAAAAGCAAAAAAGCAAAAAAAAGTAAAAAAAGAAAAGAGAAAGAGAAAATAATCGTCCAATGGTGAAAACTTGGCAATTCAAGCACCTTGGACAAGTATGTTGGTGAAAACCTGGTAAACAGGCGCCAACATAGTAAACTGAGCTATTTATCTATTCAGTTGTCCTTTCAGCTACCATCCTCATCCTCCATTCCATAACAGATCTCCCAGCAGTTCCATCTCCCCTTTTTTCCAAGCATTCAGCTTCCATCTTCCTCCAACCCATCTGCAATCCATATCCTATTCCGAAGCTTTGTATCATATCTTGTACCATATCCCTTTCCCTTTCCTGTACAGCGCATTCCTCCCTGTATTTATCCTTCTTGTCTCCGTCCTAGTGAGGTCCCGCTGAGTGTGATCTTCCTATCCCCAATCCTGAGCTTCTGTACATATCCCTTGTGCATATCGTTCCTCCTTGTTGTACATAACCTTTGTCTGTCCTGCAGCAGCATTTGATCAAATATCTTGTCCCATCCCCAGGCTCAGAAAATTTGAAGTCCCACTTGGGCCTTGTGCTTCAACAACATCAATTGTCGGCTTATCCTTGCTCATCCTGATTATTCCTTGAACTTCAGCTTTTGCCAGCGAACAACTACACTTATTCTCTCACCAACCCATGGGTCCTTGAGGATATATCGTTCCTCCTGTCCGACCTAATCTTCCATCCTGGTCCTTGAGGATATATCGTTCCTCCTGTCTGACCAATCTTCCCACCATCAATCAAACCTAATCTCTCTCCTTGGCAAAGGATGTCTTTTTGGAGTTATCATTTTGATCTTGGATTTTTGTCCTTTGGGTCTTGTTAATCTTTTTGGCTTCTCATTATTTCACCAGGGTCACCACGATTCATTATATCACGGTGTGCTGTGTGTGCGGATAATCTGGGGCAAGGTCTTTTGATCTTTCGCTTCTGCCTGTGAGTCAGTTGTGTGTTTGTGGTTCCTTCAGCATCGGTTCCGCCATGTCGCCTCTGTGCTTCATGTGTGATGTTGGGGCAACTCTGGGTGTTTGTTTAGCGTCAGTCCTCGTCAGTCCTCTGCAACACTGGTGACAAGGCCTCGTGATCCCAGTATCCTTGGCAGGTCTCTAGTATTGCTATATTAAATCTAGGTTGTGCACTCCCGTTTGCACTTGGAGCTATCTGGTCCCTTGCATTTATCATATAGATTAATCTTGCATCTTTGCATATAGCTGCATCTTGCATCTTGCATTTCCATCTCATCTTGCATATCATCCATATTTGTTCTTAGAAGTGAGGTTATTTATCTCCCCTTTCTTCCTAGGCCTTTCCTTCCTCGTCCCGCCGGGCACACTCTGTCCCAGGGCGTGATCCTTCTTTCTCCTTGTCCCACTGGGCGCATCTTCCATGATTTTGTCCCATCGGGCCATGTTCCTCTTTCTTCTAGTCCACCCGAGCGTCATACCCTCTTCTTCTGATTCTAGCCTCGGCATCTTGTTTTCTTGTCTTTGACGCCATGCCACTTGCGGCATCGCATCAAAGAGGGGCAAAATGTAGACACCGAAAAATCCTTCAGAAAATAAATTATTTTTGTTTTCTGAAAATCCTTGATGACATCATCATTTATTAATTAATTATTTATTTAATTAATTAATTTATTTTTATGGCATTAAATCCCTCTCTCTTAATTAAAAATCTTTAATTAAGGAATCTAGCCTAAAAATGTCATTTGGACATTATCCCTAATTTATTAATTATTTTAATTAATAAATTGACCAAAAACCTTCAAAAAATAAATTAATTTATTTTTTATCCCAAACTTGGCCAATTTCCTTAAGACCACTAACCTCTTCCAAAATCTTCTAATCCCTTCTTAATTTCGATTAAAAGGCTAATCCCATCTTTTCTAACCCTAATCCCAAGGTTAAATATTTAATTAAGGTTAAATATTTAATTTTCATATTTATTGAAAATATTTTAATAAATATTCCTAGAACTTAAGCTTTTGGAATGAATAACTTTTATTCCATGAAACTAAGGAGAAATCTAGACTCTTCTAGAATCTTCTCAAATCCACCCTCTTCACCCATCCTAATCCTAAAATCCCTTAATCCTAATCCTAATCCTAACCTTAAACCTTTGTGCAATCCTAACCAAGCTTAAGACTTTCCTAAACCAAAGCAAAGTCTTCCCTTCCAAATATCTCAACCACAAAGCATTTATTGCTTCCCCAAAGTCTTCAAAGCCTCTTAAAGCCCATTCATTGCTCTTACAAGCATTTATTTGGAGAGTTATGAGCTTGGAGCCCCCTTTGTTGACTCCTTTTTGCCCTTCCCTTCATCCACTCACCTTGTGACATGTGTCACCTCCTGATTGGCTGAGAACTAGCACAATCCATGTGCTTCCCTTTGAGTGAATCTTGGCCTCTCTTAAGGATTTCAATCCTGGCCATTCATTCCTCCTACCCCAAGCCTTAGAAATCCTATAAATACCCTCACTTCCTAAGGCAAATCATCTCTCAACTCTCAAACTCAATAGCAAAGTTATAATGCCATTTTCATTTTAGCATAAGCATAAGTTCATCATTTTAGATCATTTTCAAGCTTAAATCACATCTAAGTTAGCTTAAATGGATTAACATAGATTCATTTCTTGTTTTAATCTTAGTTCTTTCATTTAGCTTTGCATATTTGTGTGTTCTTGAGGCCTTTGAGGCAAAATAGGTTCCTCATACCTATTTTATGTCATTTTGGGTCTTCATCAACCTCAAATCATCCTATCTTGCATGCTCCAAGTGCTTGAGTTTGCACACCCACATCCCTCTATATCTAAGCATATCAAACGGTGCATGGGCGCATCCGTTTTAAGCTTAAACTGAGGTGGCTTTGATTTTAGTTTGTTTACCTTTAAATTTGATTTGATAATATGCTATGACATTTGTTTGTCTTTGGCCTTCAAAACAAGTTTAGGTGCACTCACAAATCCTAGTCTACAACTATATGTAGAGAATGTGTTATGGGAAAATAGATTAGATGCAGTTACTGTAGACACCTAAATTTGATTACATCATTTATTAATTTTATTTAGTCTTCTCCTAGGCATTTTATTAATTAAATATTATTATTTAATTTATGTCATCCCTTAGTTAATTAATTTAATTAATTAACTATAGTCCAATTAATTATCTAAATGACAAACCTATAGTCTGATAATTAATTAAATCCCTATTCTTCTATTAATTTAAATGGATACATTTATCTAAATAAATTAATTCATAAACCCTATTTTTCCTCCCACTTGGAATTAAATAAAATATTTAATTCTAAAATCCTAATTCTTCTCCAATAGCTAATGACCCATGATTAGCTAATCTAACCCTCCACTCATTCTCTCTCCTCCCATCACATCTCCCTAATCCAAGCCTAATCACCCCTTAAACATTTTCACAATCATAATCCAAGATTAAGAAATGCTAAACCATCTCAAGTTAACCCTCATGTCAACATCACCACATCCTCCAATGCCAAATTAGAAAGCCTCGTACACATCTCTTACACACTTGTCCCCCTATCACACCTTCCAAAGTGGTCACATTCGTCAAGGATTTGGCATTTCCTCTCATCCTCCCCCATTGTGACACTTGTCACAATGCTATGCATTTGAGAAAGCACAATCCATGTGCTCTCCCTTCGATGCATCTCCACCCTTCCTCAAGTTTGCATCTTGACTGTCCACTCATCTTCCATTTTCCTTTATATTGAGCCTCTTCCTCCTTCATTTTCATCCACCATTGAAGAAAAGTTATTATGCCCATTTCTCTCTTGAAGCTTGAAGCATAGTTTATGAGCACACATTCAATCTTTGGACAAATCCTCTAAATTTGGGAGGTTTTCTTGAAGGTTTTGCATTGCTTTTGAGTATTTGCTTTCATTTTGTAGGTCTTTTCATAAGTGTTTATCTATCTTGTTTTGTTGAATATTTAGCTTTCTTTGTATTCCTTAACATTGCATTTAAGGTACTTAAATTTTGGCACGCCCAGTAGGAGCCACTTCAAGGGTCATTTCTCTTACTCTTTCTCATTTTTCTTTGCAAAACTAACCCAAATACTAAGATTTTTTGTTGTTTGAGTGTGTTGCAAGGGGTTTTTGGGTGTTTTGTAGGTTCAGGGCCGAAGAGGAGACATTTGCACAAATATTCCCACCTCTTGATTTTACATAGTAGCAACATCTGAAAAAATCTGTAGTTTTGCAAGAACGCTTGTATGGACGCGGGAATGCTTGTACGAACATGGGAACGCTAACTTCTCTGCAGGAATGCTTGCACGGATTTGCGAGAACACATTCTTGCTATGAAAATTTCTTTTTTCCATCTTTTTCTGCTTTGTATCCTGACTTCACCAGTGAATTACTATATCCATTTTGAGGGATCGCATTCTCGCAATGCAGGAACATGGTTTAACCTAGACGGATTACCAGTGTACCCCTTTGTAAGGCATGAGGCATCTACTATTTTTTTTTAGTTTCAGCCTTCATTCCTGCAATGCGGGATTGATTGTTAACTCTATGGGAACACTGTTGACTATGAGAATGCATCTACAGGTATCATCCCCTGTCGAACATTTATTACTTTCTGCCAGTTTTTATTTCTAACAGTCCCACGGGATCGTTGGTACGGTCTACGGGAACACATTTTTTTGTTGGTGGGATTGAAAGTGTTTGCATGAATGGGGGTTTAAATTTTTCTAATTACCTAAAAACATAGAACTCACACATTTCTCTTGGTGTTTAAAATAAATCAAAATCCAATCTCAAATGCCTAAGAAAAATAATTTAAAAAATCGGTATTTTTTTTAATGTTTTAGTAAATTGCATTTTTGGAGGTCTTTGGAGCATTTTTGGGCTATGATTGCTTCCATCAGTCTTGTACTATTGAAATTTGCCTCTAGATAATTGGATTATCTTTCCAACGATGTAAACAACATGCATTTTCAAGTTGTGAGCAGAAAGTTATGCTTTCTGCAAGGGGGGTAAAATTTTCAAAGTAGCTTTTTTTATTTTTTTTTCCATCAGCTAGTTTTTTGTGCTGATCAAATTGGGCTCTAAACAATCAAATCTTGAGTGCATAATGAGAATGAACAAAGCAATCAAACAACTTCATTTTGGATTCTAAAAACAAGCAAAACTCAATCTTGAATGCCTAAGGGATAAATAATCAATGCAATGAACACTTCATTTGGTACATAAAATTGATTACACAAAGTCTTGAGTACTAAAAGGAGTAACACTTTTTCTTGTTTTTGCAAAGCAATTTCTATTTTTAAAGAATTTTCATTTACTTTTCAAAAAGAACCTTGCATTCTAAACATGAGTGTTTGATGTTCTAGAATAGAAAACACTTAGTCTAAACTAGGTTCAATTTGGAATGAATACTTCTTGGCGTGTATGACGGAGTGTTTTTCAACACTTCCATAGAGATTTTCATTTTTGCATAAACCTTGTTAGAGTAAGTAATGTGGAAGCAATCCACTTGTATTTGTATCCTCTCCCCTTGCATTCGTGGATCTTGGGTGAAAAGAACTTGATCAAGTTCGATTGACAACACTTCTAGCGAGGCCTGCCTAGAGAGAAGTGCTTCCTCTTTAGAGAATGACCTCAAACTGGTAATTCCCTGACTAGTATATAAATAAGGTGTTGAGAAAACTCTTGCCTTATCCCCGCAAGCTCAGGCAAGGCATGTTGATGGTAGCCTGAGGTAGGTGAATATCCCTACAATTTTGGCATGGTCAACTAGGCTCTTAAGTGAGTCACGCATGTACAAACTGATTGAGGGGACACTAGAGATCTTACTAGAAGCCATTAATAAGAGGCCCACCTGATCTACTTCCAAAAGTATCATAATCTTTATGCAAGGACCGAACCAAGTGGTTTCCTGAGTTGCCTAAAGATTACTCACCATATGTATTCCTCTTTTGGGATACAAGTTGTGGGAAAAGGTTGTGATACTAGCCTGTCTTGTAGGTATAAATTGCTTGTGTGTGTTCTTGAAGTTACAAAACCAGTGAAAACATCTGTTGAACATACACAAATTGTTGGCTATTTTTCTTGCAGGACCAAGCTTGAATCAAAAATTTGGGCTTAAAACATTGGTTAGGCACTCAAGCTTGACAAGAAAAACAAACCAATTGATGAGGATAAAGAGAAATCCTCCTTCTTCTTCGAGCTCCACATTCACTCAGGCGGGTATTGCCTTATCTTCACACTCAAGACACCTCATGAAAAAACCAAAGACCTGCAGATAGATTAATGTGGAATAGTAATCAATCTCCTATAGGTATCCTGTACCCCAGTGATAGAAAGTCTCATGCAATAGCCCTACTTGCATGGAATGAGATTGAAAGCCAGAAAACTATCCAAACAACATGAAAGGGAAAGGGTGGAACTAAAAGGAAATGATTTTAAAATAGATTGAAAAGTCCCCTGAGATGCCCTAAGTCTCTGATAGACCAGTGCCTTATCCAATGGGCCACAGAGTCAAATACAATATTGCAAGAGACAACTATGAAACAAGAAAACAATAGATTTAATGTGTTGATGCTTGACATCAATCACACACCATGACCAAACCTTAACTTAACACCCACCTATGCATTCAATCATGCTATTATCCCTCAAAGGATTTTGACCCTCCCCTTAGAAGAGACCTATGAACAGATAATACATTGACCAGCATCCACTGGAAGACAAGCATGACCTATCCTTGATATTTCAGCTCATACATACAAGAATACTAACCCTGAACCAGTTATCTCTACAAAGACAATCCACTTGCAAACACTTAGGCAATGCAAATAGAAAAACCAAACACCCTTGATGCATGATCAATGAATTTAGAATTCAAGTGGAGATAGCTTGGTGATAGTAAGAGTAAATTGAATCCTCATACATAAGACAATCTTGTTAAAAAATGCACTCTATTCTCTGAACCCGCAAGAGAAAGAAGAACACCCTATATGCAGAGAGAAGTTGAAAATCTACACGAAAAGGACCCTTCACTGGAACCAATTCTCCTCAAAAATTTATAGAAGAAGGAATTCTTACAAAAATGAACAACCTGCCATTTATACTGCTAGCTACCTTGGAATTCTCAGAGAGAATGCAACAAGCTACAGATAGCTACGATATAGGGTTTCAACTACGCAACCCATCAAAATTACATCAGAACTTAATGCAGGGGCAGGAGACCAAGCAACCTGGATAATCAGATCCAAGAATGATTTGTAATCATGAGAAACTGCGAGCAAAGTGCAGAACACCAAAAAATTCCATGAAAATAAGTACAAACGGCCACCTGCAAATAGCTCCTCGAGCTCAAAAACACACTCCACCCGGTACAAAAACCATTACGCCAATGACTGTAGAGCCCCTAGACCACTTCGCAACAACTATCACCACCAAACCAAATCAAATCCGGCCACAGAGCATTGAAATTCATTACTTTCTGGTCGCTGGAAACCCTTCTGCAAAATTTGAATTCAAATCCCAATGGTCACTTTGCACTTAGTGGGTTTATGTTCGTTGACAGTTTGCCCCTAGTCACACAACTGCGCAGTCATCAATTTCACCACCACAGAAAATGGGCCTCAACTTATGCTTGGTCGCATGATCGCATAACCCAGAAATGGGTAATGCAAACATCCAATAGCCCATGAACATTAACCACCACTGCAAACACCGGCCCCACCTATCTGGAAAACTAGTGACCAAAGAACTTCCGCTAGTTTGTGAAATGTTTTGCACCTTCACCAAAAGACTTAGAGATTGCACAACCGTTGTTCGCCAAGTCTCCAAACAAACTAGCGAATCACCTTTTTATTTTGGGAATGAGCGAACACATTAAAAATTTGTCAGCACTGCCAGATCTTTATCCAATCCGCCAAACCTCAGACCCCACCTGGGTCCATGTGATGCCACATGTCACCAAACCATTCGCTGATCCACGCCCAGTCACCAACACCAGACCCACACTCAACAAGCCTTTAAAATCAAATGGTGGGTGCATGATCATAAGGGGTCTGACACCTCCCATGAGATCATGTGCCAACCAGTAGATAAGCCACGCCATCCTCTCCGTAGAATCAATCAGGCCCACCAAACAACTACCAAGCATTCAGTGACCACGCAACTAACTATTCACCAAGTTGTGAGCTGTTAGCCACTAACCACCAAGAAATAAGAGAATGCGCAAATGAAGAGAGAAGACCACCTACTAGGTCACTGAATGTTAGAGACTTAACCACTAGAAACCAGTGAATAGGAGAAAACCACTAGTCGCCAAGTCGCCAGAAGAAGACTAACCACCAGGTAGTTGAACATAATGAAGAACCAGACCCACGTGAATAGGTGGTAGGTGGTTGCATGATTGCATGTCAGAAAAGTCTGACATGCAGCCATGCGACAACCAATCAGGAAGAGCATTTGAAAACTTGGGCCCACTTGTTATCACACTTGCACACTTAGGAAATGTCAAAAAATAGGGAGTTAGTGCAAGGTCGAAAACACACAGGGTTTTCGACAGAAAAGACCAAAAACACACAAGGCTTTCAACAGACTGAAAGATAAGCACACAAAGCAGGAAGCACAAGGTCAAAAACAATGCAGGTTGAAAACACATAGACCGAAAACATCGTGGACTTTTGAAAACACTGTGGGTTTTCGACATTGTGGCAGATTTTGAAATATTTCCAGCAGACCCTAGAATTTGAATAACTTTTTGGATTTGGTGAGTCAACACATGCAAATTTGACCAGAGCCTGGTGACAACATGGAGAATACAGGGCATGAGGCAATGAAGAACACTTGGAAGGAAAAAAGGCCATTTTGAAAGGATTTTTGCTATGACAGAAAAATGGCCTAACAATGGCTCTAGTTGGGGACGATGGATAACTTGTGCCCATGCGAGAATTCAAGATTTCTGGGAGAGCAAACCACCAGTAGGACACAAAGGCAGGGACCTCAAAAAACATAGGGAATAGGAAGGAAAAGCACACAACAGGAAAGGGAAATACTATTTACAGAGATTTATAGATATGTACAACCAGGCTCAAGGCCTCAAAAGAAAACCAGTGAGCCTCCTGCATCAAAAATCTGATTTTCATCCACATACGCAACTAGCCACCTTAAAATTTCATGACCATCTTGCTGCAAACATATGTGAATATTCATGGGCTGAAGAATAAACTTGCACTGATCACCACCCATGTTTTTCCAGCCATGACTATCATACTCATATTCAAACTCCAAGAAGTAGGGAACATCATCTACTTCCCCTTGATGACTAGAAACAAAATTTTGACCTAGTAATGCATCAGAAAATAAAACATATTGATTACTATGCATTACATTAGAATTACCTGGCTGAGAAGGACTTGGATCCTCAGATTTACCTTCACACCTTGCCTCAGCCACTGAGCAACTTGGTTCCTCCATGACATCTTCATGAATTGGATCATGAACCAAGTGAAGGTCTACATCAAAACTTTGGTGAGAGGGGAACACTGCATCATCATTTTCATCCAAAGAATTTCTATCCCAACTGCTGAAAGCAAAGTCTTCAACACTTTCACACTCAGTATCATATTTAGCAGAAACAGGGAAAGGGCTTGAACAAGAAACTTGTTCATCACTGTAATCTTGATGACAGAGAAACACAATGTCATGTCCTTCTACTTCTCTCTCTGCAGAGTCACTACTAGAGGGGGAACCTAATATACATGGATCTTCATGGTCACTTTGAACACTGGCCTCATTATCAGTGTCAAAGTGTATATCACAGGGGAGCTGCAAATCAAAGTCCATGCAAGGTGCATACCTTTAGAATTCATCAGCCAAGAGTGCTGAAATCACTTCACTGCTCAATGGACTTTGGGCTTCAATATCATTTTCTTCTTCATCAGCTACATCCCTGTCATTGCAAACATCATTCTTATCCAAGACAAGAATGGAGAGGTCTGGCCTTAGATCATCTTGTGTGGATAAATCAATGCAAAAATCATCATTTGCATCATACTCAATATCTTCCTTTTCACACAAAACATCATCGATCCAGGACAAGAAAATTGCCTTCTCATGTTGACAAGAAGAAAAATCTGTAGACAAAAAGGGAATATTGCCATCCTTAGATTCATCTTCAACATCCTCATATGCACTGATCTCAGAATCAGCTTCATAGTCAACACTCCCTGCATAGTGAGAATCAACATCAGAAACACTGGCCTCCACATGAACATTATCAGGAGCCACCAGTCTTAGCAATCTTATATCCTCTACTAATTGCTAGTTCACTATTTTCAACCTTGCTAATTCCTTCTTGAGAACAACAACTTTATCAAAATGCTCAACAAACTTATCTCTCAACACATCCCAAGAAGGGATTGAACATGAAGGCAAGGACAAAAACCACTTCCTTGCACCATCAAAAAATGTGTGAACAAATAACCTCATGGCAACATCTTCATGTTCAACATCTATATCTCCAAAAATACCCATGACAAAATCAACATGCTAGCTTGCAGAAACAGATCCATTAGCCATGAATCTAGGCAAGCACTCCCCATCCTCAGCAACAAACTCATTAGGGGCACCTTCAATGCCATCAAAACAAAAGGGCCTATATTCCTCCATGAGGAACTGCCCACTACAACTCATCCCTCTACAATAGTGATACACACTTGATAGGGAAACATTTTAATCATAAATAATACCTGGAATCTTGTAGTAGAAACCTTTGGCTGGAAGCAAGGTAGATCTAGAGCTCACCATGAAGCTCCATCAGGTTCTTTACAGTGTAGAGTCGCCACCTCCTTAGAGAGGAAATATTTTCTTTGTTTCTTCTTCCAACCAACACAAAACTCACTAGGATAACACTGTCTATCAGGAGAATGCGCTGATCAAACAGAGAAAAATCAGAGCTACCACTCACACTCAGTGAGAAAATTTAGTCAATGCCTTTTGTTTATTAAACTTTGTTCTAGAATCTCCCCAACAGAGTCACCACTTCTGTTGGTGACTCGGATGGGCCAAACCAATCTGGTCAAAATATTTTGAATACTTCAATATGACTGCAACCAGAGCTCCTTAATAGGATTTCCTTATGTTCTTCCCAGAAAAGTCACTATCTTGTTGGCTATTTTTCTTGCAAGACCAAGCTTGAATAAAAAAGTTGGGCTTAAAACACTGGTTAGGCACTCAAGCTTGATAAGAAAAACAAACCAATTGATGAGGATAAAGAAAAATCCTCTTTCTTCTTTGAGCTCCACATTCACTCAGGCGGGTATTGCCTTATCTGCACACTCAAGACACCTCATGACAAAACCAAAGGCCGACAGATAGATTAATGTGGAATAGAAATCAATCTCCTATAGGTATCCTGTACCCCAATGATAGAAAGTCTCATGCAATAGCCCTACTTGCATGGAATGAGATTGAAAGCCAAAAAACTATCCAAACAACATGAAAGGGAAAGGGTGGAACTAAAAGGAAATGATTTTAAAATAGATTGAAAGGTCCCCTGAGATGCCCTAAGTCTCTGATAGACCAATTCCTTATCCAATGGGCCATAGAATCAAATATAATATTGCAAGAGACAGCTATGAAACAAGAAAACAATAGATTTAATGTGTTGATGCTTGACATCAGTCACACACCATGACCAAACCTCAACTTAACACCCACCTGTGCATTCAAGCATGCTATTATCCCTTAAAGGATTTTGACCCTCCCCTTAGAAGAGACCTATGAAAAGATAATACATTGACCAACATCCACTGGAAGACAAGCATGACCTATCTTTGATATTTCAGCTCATACATACAAGAATACTAACCTTGAACCAGTTATCTCTGTGAAGACAACTCCACTTGCAAACACTTAGGCAATGCAAATAGAAAAACCAAACACCCTTGATGCATGATCAATGAATTTAGAATTCAAGTGGAGATAGCTTGGTGATAATAAGAGTAAATTGAATCCTCATACATAAGACAATCTTGTTAAAAAATGCACTCTATTCTCTGAACCCGCAAGAGAAAGAAGAACACCCTATATGCAGAGAGAAGGAGAAAATCTATAGGAAAAGGACCCTTCGTTGGAACCAATTCTCCTCAAAAATTTGTAGAAGAAGGAACCCTTACAAAAATGAACAACTTGCCATTTATACCACTAGCTGCCTTGGAATTCTTAGAGAGAATGCGACAAGCTACAGACAGCTAGGGCATAGGGTTTCAGCTACCCAACCCATCAAAATTACATTAGAACTTAATGTAGGGGCAGGAGACCAAGCAACCTAGATAATTAGATCCAAGAATGATCTGTAATCATGAGAAACTATGAGCAAAGTGCAGAACACCAGGAAATGCCATGAAAATAAGTACAAATAGCCACCTGCAAACAAATCCTCGAGCTCAAAAATACACTCCACCAGGTACAAAAACCATTACGCCAATGACTGCAGAGCCCTTGGACCACTTTGCAACAACTATCACCACCAAACTAGATGAAATCCAGCCACAGAGCATTGAAATTTAGTACTTTCTGGTCACATGAAACCCTTCTACAAAATTTGAATTCAAATCCCAATGGTCACTTTGCACTTCATGGTTTTATGTTCGTTGACCGTTTGCCCCTAGTCGTGCAACTGCGCAGTCATCAATTTCACCACCACAGGAAATGGGCCTCAAATTATGCTTGGTCGCATGATCGCATAACTCAAAAATGGGTTATGTGAACATGAGACAGCCCATGAACATTAACCACCACCGCAAAACACCAGCCCCACCTATCTGGTGAACTAGCAACCAAAGAACTTCCACCAGTTCGTGAAATGTTTTGCACCTTCACCAAAAGGCTTAGCGAGCGCGCGACCATTGTTCGCTCAGTCGCCAAACAAACTAGCGAATCACCTTTTTATTTTGCAAATGAGCGAGCACATTAAAAATTTGTCAGCACCACTAGATCTTTATCCACTCCGCCAAACCTCAAACCCCACTTGGGTCTGCCTGATGCCACATGTCACCAAACCATTCACTGATCCACGCCCAGTCACCAACACCGGACCCATGCTCAACAAGCCTTTGAAATCGAACAGTGGGCACATGATCACAAGGGGTCTGACACCTCCCATGAGATCATGTGCCAACCACTAGATCAGCCACGCCATCCTCTCTGCAGAATCAATTGGGCCCACCAAACAACTGCCAAGCATTCAGCGACCATGCGACTAACCATTTGCCAAGTCGTGAGATGTTAGCTGCTAACCACCAAGAAACAAGAGAATGCATGACTGAAGAGAGAAGATCACCCACTAGGTCGCTAAATGTTAGGGACTTAACTGCTAGAAACTAGCAAACAGGAGAAAACCACCAGTCGCCAAGTTGCCAGAAGAAGACTAACCGCTAGACAATCAAACACAATGAAGAACTGGACCCACGTGAACAGGTGGCAGGCGGTCGCATGATCGCATGTCAGAAAAGTTGTACATGTGGCCATGCGAGAGCTAATTAGGAAGAGCATTTGAAAACCTAGGCCCACTTGTTATCACACTTGCACACTTAGGAAATGTCAGCAAATAGGGAATTAGTGCAAGGTCAAAAACACACAGGGTTTTCGACAGAAAAGATTGAAAACACACAAGGCTTTCAACAGA
Source organism: Chamaecyparis obtusa (assembly GCA_027943335.1). NCBI lineage: Eukaryota > Viridiplantae > Streptophyta > Pinopsida > Cupressales > Cupressaceae > Chamaecyparis > Chamaecyparis obtusa. The sequence continues at coordinate 118,759 of BSBK01009129.1, forward strand.
CCGAAAGATAAGTGCACAAAGCAGGAAGCACAAGGTTGAAAACAACGCAGGTCAAAAACACACAGACCAAAAAAATCATGGGTTTTTGAAAACACTATGGGTTTTCAACACTGTGGTAGATTTTGAAATATTTCCAGTAGACCCTAGAACTTGAATAACTTTTTGGATTTGGCGATTCAACACATGCAAATTTGACCAGAGCCTGGTGACAACATGGAGAACACAAGACAGGAGGCAATGAAGAACACTTGCAAAGGAAAAAAGGCCATTTTCAAAGAATTTCTGCTATGAGAGAAAAATGGCCTAACACAAACGAAGAGTTCTATAAACAAATCCTTTGCCATGTCAGTCCAATCCTCCTGTCTAAAAGTCACCCGAGCCTCTAAAATCATGTCATCCTAGTCTAGTATTGCTCCCCCTTCCTCCCCATATCTTAGGCTAGTAGAGTCATCTCGGTCATCCTCCATCCCCTTTCCATCTTCTTTAGAGTCAGTCTTTCCTCCTATCCTGAGCTTGATCCAAATCCCAATCTGAGCTTATTGACCATCCTAATCTAAGCTTTATCTTTCCTTCCATCCCCATCCTTCATCCCCAACCAACTCATCCACAAGTCGTCATGGCCCAATTCCTTTATGATGAGTTCGGTCATCCCACCTTTTCTCCCACTTTATCCTATTCCAATGATGATGATAATCTTGTTGATCACGATGAATACTTTGAAAATCTTAGTAAGCTTTCTCCAAACATCCCTCAGAATATAATCATTCCTCCAAACTACCCCATTAGTTCTCCATCCATACCTGCTAGTACTCCTTATCATACCTTTGACAAAGGAAATCCATTATCCATACCTTCTTCCTATATTGCACCTACTTATCCCCCACATCCTAATCCAAATCCTCCATATCCTTATCCTCCAACCCATTTTCAAATCCATGATCCTAGTCCTCCAATCCAACACCATAATCCCCATACTATTTCTAATCCACCATCCAATCTATCCTACCTTTCTCCTCCATCTCCTCCATCTTATCTCAATCTACCATCTTCCATTCCTACCTACATTACCAAAAATTCCCTTCTACAAGAAATATGCATCCCTCCATCCACTTCATATCCCATGCCTCAATCCATCACCCCCACCTCACTAGTTAGTCAATCTAGTTCACAAGCTTCCTCCATGCCCTCTTATGTGAACTATCTAGTCATGTCATCCTCCACCTCCTTTCCTGCACAATCATCCCCTCAACCAAGCTCACAATCCACTAACCCAACTTCATGTGTGGACTATCCTAGCTGTCCATCTTCTAAACACTCCAATTCTTCACCTCAACCTCTATCATGAAAGTCTCCAAGGAGTTTCACAAGGAAGCCAACAAAAAATCCATCTCCTAAAGTTGATGAGTCATGTAATCTCAATCCTTCATGTGAATCCATCATTGATGCGACCCATCCACCTCTCCCATCATCTATCCTTCTTCCATATACCCCACTTATTGATCCTCTTCCATCTCCTGACATCATTGAGTCATTCCCATGCATTGATTCCACCTAGTCCCCATCCACTTCTCCTCCTCCCAGTATTATCCAAGCCATCTCTAATGAGCTTGATGATTTCACCCCTCTTCCTACCATCACAATTGGAGAATCTCCCATCCTTTCATCCATCTGATCTGAAGAGTCCATCCATACATCTCCCATCACTCTACCCACACCCATCCAATCCAGTAGAGATCTTGTCCAAAAGCATGTTGAATCATCCATTGAACTAAGCCAAGATCCAATCCCTTCACTCCCTCAATTGCCTATTCTATTTCTTCCATCACCCCCAATCCAAGATCCCATCATCCCAATTCTTCCAATCTAAGAGCTTATAATCCAATTTCCTCTAAGTCAAGATCCCACCATCCCACTTCCTCCATTAAATGATCCATTTCTCCCATCAAATCCTCCATCTCAAGATCCATTACCATCCCCCAATCCCAGTCAAGATCATATCATCCCAACCCTTCCACTTCATGATCCTCTAACTACTATCCCACCACCATCACTCTATCCCCTTGGTCCACTTACGTTTGTCAATAGCGGCCCACTTGAAGCAGAAGAAATAAGTTTCATATCTTCCACCACGACACCTAATATTGGAAGTTTATCTTATTCCCCAAGTTAGAAGTATCCTTTCTTTAATAAAATGCTCAAGAAATTGAATTATCAAGGTAGGGGCCTAAGTGCTCATGAACAAGGAAATCTAGAGCCCATCCAAGAGCAAAGACATCCAAAATCATGTAGTATTGGTCACACATCTGAAGAAACTTCCTCCATAAATGTTGGTACAGCTAAAGCCAAATTCAAACATCCTTCCAAAAAAACCAATGCATATCCTCATCATCCCTCCAAAGCATACAACACCATTCCTCCTCCTCCATCATTGCATCCCAAAACAACCTATCATATTCCTCCATCCTCTAAGTCCATTTTGGGTCCCTATATCCCAAAATCTAACATTGTATATCCTCCACATGCAAATCCATTTTGGGCCCTTACATCCCAAAATATCATCCCCCATCTTAGCCCACTCAATCCTTCATCCACCATAAAAATCCCATCCCATACATTCCTTGTCAAGATCAACAAAGGCACATCCCCACATCAGATATCTACCAATCTCCTTCCATCTCATCATCCATATCTCATCCATCCCATCCGCCTTCGCATCTTCTTTCTAATGCTCGTCACAATTTGAATGCCACCTCAAAAATGCATAAAGGAAACTATCCAAAAAAATATAAGGATTTCCATGTCCATTCTAAAAGACATGCTCAAGTAAAGAAAAATCCAATCAAGAAATCCAATGCATCCTAGTGACCACAAACGCCCACCAAAGAAAAATCAAAAACTATGTGGATCCTGAAATAAAAAGATGCAATGCATCTAAAAGAAATATCCACAATGGCATCAAAAGTTGCTAATTCATCAGCTACTCATTCCTCATCTCCATCTCCTAAATCTATTTTGGGTCCTTATGTCCCAATATCTCCTATCATAACTCCTCCACCATATCTACGTGCCACCTCCATGTCCCATCCACCCACCTCGTAACATGTGCCAATGTTGATCCTAACAATAGCCCCCTATCATGCTAACTTTCCATCATTCCATCCAAACACCTCCTACTAGCATATCTCTCACCCCACACATCTCCACCATCTACCCCATCTCATCCATGTCATTACATAAATCCATCCATCATAATAACATTGTACCAACATCAAACTGAAACCTCAGCAGCAAATTAGAAAAGTCAGAAAAAATGTCAAGAAATCCAAAAAATCAAGAAAAAAAAAAATATCAAAAAAGAAAAGAAAAGAGAAAAACATTCATCCAATGGTGAAAACTTGGCAATTCAAGTGCCTTGGACAAGTACCATGATGAAAACCTAGAAAATAGGCGTCATGTGTAATCCCACCATCTAGTTCCCCTCTGCAATTGGGGGCAATTTTCCTTCCATCCCATCCCATCCCTCATCTACTCCATCCCATTTATCTCTCACCTCCTTCTTCCTCCTCCAGATCTTGATATAGAAACAAAGACCACCAGGTATACATGCTTTTGGCACACCTATCTTCTATCTATCCATTCTTCCTATCATCTTATCTTCCATCCATTTCCTTCCATCCATTCCCCCTTATCCACCTACTATTCCTAAGCTTTCATCTACCTTCCTCATCCTCTTATCATCTTATCTTCCATCCTCTTGTACCCTCTCCTAATGCCTCTGAATGGATGAACTATCCTAGTAGGGACATCTTATTCCTTGGAGACCTCCTTCCATCCATATCTTCCCATCACCCCATCCATATTTTCCTTCCATCCAATCCCTATGCATTTCCCCCAAGCATACATTCATCAACAATTCCTCTGTCCACATCCCCACATGATGCCTCCATCTAAATCTTAAGCATTTCCTCCAATCCAATCCTTCAACAATTCCTCCATCCAAACTCTCCCAACACAAAGAAATTCCTCCATCCAAAATCTCCCGATCTAAAGCATTCCTCCATCTGAATCTTCTAGAATTTCCTCTATCCAAATCCCCAAGCATTTCCCCCAAGCATACATTCCTCAACAATTCCTCTATCCACATTCCCACATGATGCTTCCATCCAATCCCCAAGAATTCCTCTATACAAATCCCTCAGTAGTTCCTCCATCTCCATCCCTCAGCATTTCCTCCATCTTTCCATTACCTGGTACTTCCCTTGTCATTGGTATCTAGCTCTAGGACATCCCCCATGCAATCCAATGTCATCCATTCATACCTAATGCTAGTAGCAATCTACCATCATATGAAAATCCTATCTATATCCTCTAAGCTATCCAAACCCAAACATCCAATCAACCCATCTAGTCACATCCTTATTTCTTGTTGCAAGCCTTGATCTCAATCCAATCATCATCATTGGGATGTATCCTTCCCAATCCATCATCACCCTACCTACCATCAGTCCATCTTAGCTTTCCATCTCATTTGGGGCATCATCTTGCATATCTCTAGAATATCAGCTTCATCCCTAGATCCCTTGTACATCCTATTCTGGTGTCTTATACCATAGCATTAGTCATGTCCCCAAATAGGCCCATTTGTACATTTGTGTCTTAGGCCCCATCCTTTGTGTCAGTCAGTCCTCGTGTCATCACGACCTGTGTCCCTATCTAGCTAGTGCTTCAGCAACCATCCCTTAGTCCCTTTTGAGGTTTAAGTTTCTTGCTTGTCTCTTGTCATAAGAATCCTAGTCTATCAATCCATCATCGGTCTTTGCAGGATGTATCCTTCCTCATACTAGACAATTCAAATTAGTGATCATCTATCATCCTCCCTATGGCAAAAAGTTTTGTGAGATAATTTTTATTTCTTTGGTACTTTTGGATCTTTGTTTATCTTTTTATCTTGGGCTTCTTAGGTCCACCTCCTCATGGTCACCATGATCCTTTATATCATGGTGCACTATGAATGGTTGAACTTGGGGAAAGGTCTTGATCTTTTTTGTTTGAGACTTAGTCAGACATAAACCTTGCATGATTCACATGTAATCTTCTAGATTACTCGGTGCAGTTGGGAAATGTTGTTTATTTGTGGGTTCCCCCACATCATTGCCACCATGCTCCCTTCTGGGTACATGTGTGATGCTAGGGAAACCCTTGCGTGTCTTTTTCACGTTAGGCCTGTGCAATGCTAGTGACATGACCTCAAGTTCCTAGTAACTTTGGTTAGTCCCTTCTATTTCTATATCAAACTAAGTGCTCAAACTACATGGTGATATTCCCCTTTGGAATACCCCGCACTCTAGCTTCACTAAATATCCCCCCTTCCCAGCAATTGCTCAAACTAAGACTCATATCCCCCTATCCAATCCTAGTAATCATCCTAAGAAAAATCCCCCAAAATCACATTCCTCACACCCATTTTTCACCCATCTTTCCCCCATAAGCACCTCATCATGATGAAAACCTATCCACCTCCTTCACCTCACATTCTTACCTCATTCTGCATGCATCCCCTCATCTATTTTGAGAGTACACTCGTGTTCTCTTCAACCCACCCATCCTCTCAAGGGGGCATCATCATCCTTATCTCCCATCAATCCTTTCTCCTAGTCACTCTTCTGATTGACTATCACACCTTTTCCAATTCAACCATTTTATTTCTAACCCTATGTTTTACTTTTCTTTGAAATGATGCTACTATGTAGCACCATCTCCAAGATGGGCAAAATGTAGACACCTAAATTTGATTACATCATTTAGTAATTTTATTTAGTCTTCTCCTAGGCATTTTATTAATTTATTATTTAATTTATGTCATCCTCTAGTTACTTAATTTAATTAATTAAATATAGTCCAATTAAGTATCTAAATGATAAACCTATAGTCTGATAATTAATTAAATCCCTATTCTTCTATTGATTTAAATGGATACATTTATCTAAATAAATTAATTCATAAACCCCTTTTTTCCTACCACTTGGAATTAAATAAAATATTTAATTCTAAAATCCCAATTCTCCTCCAATTGCTAATGACCCATGATTAGCTAATCTAACCCTCCACTCATTCTCTCTTCTCCCATCACATCTCCCTAATCCTTCACTTACCCTCTAATCCAAGCCTAATCACCCCTTAAACATTTGCACAATCATAATCCAAGATTAAGAAATGCTAAACCATCTCAAGTCAACCCTCATGTCAACATCACCACATCTTCCAATGCCAAATCATAAAGCCTCTTACACATCTCTTAAACACTTGTCCCCCTATCATACCTTCCAATGTGGTCCCATTCCTCAAGGATTTGGCCTCTCCTCTCATCCTCCTCCATTGTGACACTTGTCACAATGCTATGCATTTGAGAAAGCACAATCCATGTGCTCTTCCTTCAATGCATCTCCACCCTTCCTCAAGTTTGCATCTTGACTGTCCATTCATCCTCCATTTTCCTTTATATTGAGCCTCTTCCTTCTTCATTTTCATTCACCATTGAAGAAAAGTTATTATGCCCATTTCTCTTTTGAAGCTTGAGCATTAGTATTTGAGAACACATTCCATCTTTGGACAAATCCTCTACATCTTGGAGGTTTTCTTGAAGGTTTTAAATTGCTTTTGATTATTTTTCTTTCATTTTGTAGGTCTAATCTTAAAGGTTCTACTTGCTTAGTTTGGTATTCTTAGACATTACATTTTAGGTATTACATTTTTAAGAAAAGAATATACATCAAAATAAAACTTGGAGCTGGTGCATATAGACCTATGTGGACCTACAAGGACAAAATGATACTATGGTGAAAGGTATTTCATACATTTTGTTGCTGAATTTTTTAGAATGATGTGGGTTACTTACTTAAAGGAAAAATCAGAAGCATTTGATAAATTCAAAATATTCAAGGAAAAAGTAGAGAATGAATCAGGGTTAAAGATAATTTTTTTAAGACTAGACAAAGGTGGAGAGTTTACTAAAAAACTTATTCAATTCATATTGCAAAGAGCATGGAATACAAAGAGAGACATCTACTCCTAGGAATCCACAACATAATGAGATGTCTGAGTGAAGAACATGACTATACTTGATGCTACTAGGATAATGTTTCTTGAAGGAAACATATCTCATGTGCATTGGAGAGAGGCTGTTGGGACAATGGTGTACACATTGAACAAAGTTCAAATTAGAGAAGTTAGAAAGAAAACCCCTTATGAATTATGGTTTAATCATACTCCTACTGTAAAATATTTTAGAATATTTGGTAGTATGTGCTATATCAAGAGAGATGATGAGATAGGGAAGTTTGATGCTAGAAGTGATGAAGGAATTTTCCTTGGTTACTCTACTAAGATCAAGGCCTACAAATGTTTCAATTTGAGATTTAAAAAAAATGATTGAAACTAACAATGTGAAGATAGATGAAAGGTTTCAGATACAAGAGAGAATACATATGACTGTAATCAGGTTACAAAAATCAAAGAGCTTTGTTGCTGCAAGAGAAGAAGTAATTGTTGAGACTGAATGCGAAAAAGAGATTTGTGATAATAACATAGATGAGACTACTGAGGTTCTTAAAAATCTAAGGCATATAAAGAACAATCATCCTGAAAATCAAATTATTGGCAATACTAATCAAGGAGTATTAACTAGATCAAAGGTTAGAGAAGAAATTTGTTTGATTTATCAAGTTGAACTAAAGAATACAGATGAAGCTTGCAGAGATGAATCTTGGATAAAATCTATGAAAGAAGAGTTAGATTAGATAAAGAAGAATAACACTTGGTAATTGCTTCCTAGACCTAAGAACAAAAATGTGATAGGAACTAAATGGGTTTTCAAAAATAAAATGAATGAAGAAGGAGTTGTAGTAAGAAACAAAGAAAGATTGGTATGTAAAGGCTATTCACAACAAGAAGGTATAGACTTTGAAGAAACAATTTCTCTTGTTGCTAGAATAGAAGCTATGAGATTATTATTGGTTTATGTTGCATAGAGAAAATTCAAAGTGTATCAGATGGATGTGAAATCTTCATTCTTGAATGGGGATCTTGAAGAAGTATATATAGAACAACCTAATGGATTTCTTTTATGCAAAGATGGAGACATGGTATGCAAGTTAAAGAAAGCTCTAAGGGCTTGGTATGTAAGGTTAGACAAATACCTACTTCGGCTTGGATTTAAAAAAGGTAATGCTAATAGTAATTTGTATTTAAGAACTAGTGAAGATGGATTTTTGATAATAGATGTTTCTTTTTATGAAATTATCTTTGGAGGTAATGATGATCTATGTGAGAATTTTTTTAAAGAAATAGAAAATAAATTTGAGATGTCCATGATTGGAGAAATGAAATTATTTCTTGGACTGCAAATAAATCAGAGAAAAGATGGAATTTTTATTTCTCAAACTAAATATCTTAAAGAAATGTTAAAAATGTTTGGAATGGAGGATTGTAAACCAGTTGGTACTCCCATGGTAACTGCTAATAAGCTAATATTTGATGATGAATCAAAGTGTGTTTTTTAGATCAAGTACAGATCAATGGTTGGAGGATTACAATATATGACTCATAGTAGACCAGATATTGCTAATGTTATTGGAATTGTGGCTAGATATCAGATAGAACCCAAGACAAAACCCAAAGAAACACACCTATCTGTTGTAAAAAAGATACTGAGATATTTGAAAGGAACAATAGAGTATGGCTTATGGTATGAGAGAAATGATATCTTTGAACTTCATGCTTATACTGATGCTAATTGGGAAGGAAATATTGATGATAGAAAGAGTACTAGTGGTGGTGCATTTTTCCTTTGGAAAAGGTTGGTTTCATGGCTAAGAAAGAAGAAAGATTATATAGCTCAATCTACTACAGAATCAGAGTATGTTGTTGCTACTATAAATTTCACTCAAATTGTTTGGATGAAACAAATAATGACAAACATTGGAATAACTTTTGATGAGCCTATAGTTATCCATTGTGATAATACTAGTACAGTGAATATGTCAAAGAATCCAATGATGCACTCTAAAACTAAACATATTTCTATCAAGTATCACTTCTTGAGAGATAAGGTGGCAAAGAAGGAAATAAAATTAGAGTATATCAGTAGAAAGGAATAAATTGTAGATATATTTACAAAACTATTGCCAAAAGATACCTTTGAATATCTTAGAGGTATTCTTGGAGTTCAGGCCCCTCCCAGTCAAAATTAAATGATGCAGGGATGCATCAGTCTAGAGGTTTTCAGAGCCCTATCACATTCTAGATTGGATGTAGGGAACTCCTCCTCAGGGGAGTCATCATGGAAGGAAGGTGTTAAAGAATAGTTGTTGACTCATGGCACCCTTTTTCCATTGTTGTCAAAGAGGGAGTGTTGCTATGAGAAAATCCCTACTGTATGGAGAGATTATATGTGTACTATTTGGTTACAGAGCTTTCAATTGATATAACTTTGGGATGATGGATTTTCCCATATGTTGACATGAATTCCAAAGAGGGAGATTATTGGATATTTCTAATGCATGGGGTGGTGATTGATACATTTAATATGTTTAATCACTACAGTACTGAATGGGTAGTCATACTGTTGTCATTTTTGGTTTGTCACTAATGGAAACTTATATTTCTATGAAGAGTAAAGGTTGAGTATGATAGTGTATGGATACTGTACAGATGATTCAAAATGTGCAAAGACAAATGAGAGAATAGGAAGATATTGTGATCTTATATCCAAGATCACATCATGTAAAGTTTTATTGAATGAGCTACATATGTTTTGGTGAGGAGTGGTTCCTAGACAATGACAGTGCAAGCTGACAGAGTGAGTCTTTATTTTTGGTATATCTTATAGTTGATATGGATTAGGGATATGTGAGCTTAGGAGATGAAAGACAAGGCACTGATGGATATTCGTTGGTCATCACAAGGAAGGGAATTTTGGATGACATCAGCTGTGGTGTGTGATCTAGAGAAGACTTATTATGGAGCTGACTTCAAAGGTGTAGGGTGCATTTTGTTTGGAAAATGTAAATTAAGGATGTCAATCATTAATTTTTGTAATAGAATCATTCTATACTTGTTTTAGGTACTGTGTGTATCTTAGCAAGAGTTTATGTAATTAGGAAAGCCTAATGGGCTGACCTGATCATGTAGAATGTAATAGGGAATACATGTAAGATATTTTCTTTGGAAAAGATATGGAGAGAATATATGTGATATGAAAGGAATCAGAAGAGCTATGAGCTTGTGTCTACTAGATGTAAAGCAGAGGATTACTGGTGAACTTCATTGGAACTGATCAAGCAAAGATAGTTGTTGTTAGACAGTTCAAAAGATTGTGTATTTCTTCATATACACTTGTTGCAAATAGTGAGTTCTGAAGGTGGATTTAACCTTCTTTAGGCGGTGAACCTAGACAGTGAGCCCACCCTTCTTTCTTGACTCATAATAGGGTCTATCCTCTAATAAAAACTATGTACTATAATATTTTAATAAGCTTGTAACATGGTCTTCAAACAAGGATACTATACTCTCATTACATCATTTGTGGGTGCTAATATTGTGTTGTTGTGTTGGCATTCATTGTCTTCATTAGACTTGATATTACTCCTACTTAAAGTTTAAAGTTTAATAATATTTCATACAAGTGATTCACCCCCCCTCTCAATTTTATTGTGGACTTCTATTCCTAACAAAGGAATCCCTTAGGAAATTAGGAAATTGCATTGGGACTTATGTTGGAATGGTGGAATCAGAACAAAGTTATGCAAAAACAATTATTGTTGTCCGTATGAAACTAAATGAGAAATCTATTCCATTGATTAAAATTTATTGTAAATCTTTCTTTTTTATCATCAACCCTAGAATTATCAACTACACCATTGAAGTGAAAGAGGAAAAGGAGCCTACCCCCCAAATAACCCTGGAACATTAGTACAAAACTATGATTTACACCCTCCTCATGGTATAAATCTGAATAGTGACATATGTAATATGAAAGATCTCATTAACCTAGTCCCTAATTCACACAAACAAAAATTTCATATTACCTTTCTTAACAACATAGGTGGATTTGCAGTCAAACCAAATAATAATCTGACAGATGTAGTGGCTCCCGAGAGTCTTAATTCATATTTACCCTCCAGTCCACTAGGGAGATATGCTCTCAACCATGTAGATTATGAACCCTGTCCTTTATTATTCTCAACTAACACTACCGACCCTAATGATAAGGCTAATATGAAAGTAATCCCCTACCATTAGATAGATACAAACTTGAATCTCTTAAATGCTATCGATTCAAGCCTAGAACATGCCATCCTCTTTCAATCTCCAAAAGCAAGAGTCCAGGCTATTGAACACAAAATGATCTTGGTTGGAGATATGATGAAAGAGCTATGAGAAGTTCAAATAGAGATTAGTGAGGAATTAACACAATGACATAATGATGAAGTCACCAGGAATAATGATACAGGGAATAGAATACCAAATAATCACATGCATACAAAACCCCTGTATACTATACCAATTGAATTAGAATCCATTAGTAAAGAACTAAAAATTATAAATAATCATGATTCTCTTCTTGAAGAGTATGGAAAATACCTTATATACTTTGAAGATGGTCTTGACTCTAAGTTTTTAAGACAAGATCTACACCAAAAGGCTGGGTAGAAAGAAATGGATTTTATGAATGATGACATCACATATGACATCAATACAGATACCAATGATATAAAGGTTTGTTTGGATGGTATAACTAACTCTGATAGACAATTAGGTATCACCTCCACTATAGAAGGATTGTCTAGCCCTGCAATTCTTAAAACCAAGAAAAAGTGTGGTAGAAAATCTATTAATGAATTAAGATGCATTGATGGAAATGCTAACAATCAACCAAAACTTACCGACCTGATTAATATAGGGAAGGGGAAGTTACTTTCCAAAGCACAATGAAAATAACTACTTGGAATACTAGGGTCCTTAATTCCCCTAACAAAAAGAGACTAATAAAGAGAAACCTAAATATATTTGAATCTAAAATAACTATACTTCAAGAAACTAAATTAAATAAGGAAGAGAGAAAATTTTTTAGTCAAAAATTAGGTATATGGAGATCAGATATGGTTCACTCTGAGGGTGCCTCTAGTGGTCTTGTAGTAATCCGGGATCCCATGAAAGTTATAGTTGCGATAAATGCAAAACATAATAACTGGGTACTTGGCTCAATCAAAAGTATAAAAAGCCATCTTAAATTTAATCTTTTAAATGTCTATGGCCCTACTCCCAATCATGAAAATAGAGAACTATGTAAGGCTCTAGAAGATCAGTTAGTAAACTACCAGAATGACATTCACATTCTAGGGGGAGATTTTAATGCAATCCTAGATAGTAAAGAAAAATTCAAAGGTTCACAATATATATCTCGGTCACAAAAAGATTTCAGCCAATGGTTCCTCGATAATCATCCTATAGACATCACTACTAATAATGGTGTATTTACTTGGAATAATCATAGGACCGGTTTTAGCCATATAGCAAAGAGATTGGATAGATTCCTAATCAGTGGAGACATAGGAAATTTTGATTTTAACACCTTTGCTAAAATCCTAACTAATGCTGATTCAAACCATTTTCTAGTCAGATTAACTATTTTGGAAAATTTTAAGCCGCTTAGAAGCCCTTTCAAATTTGAATTTATGTGGTTCCAAGATGATAATTTTATGCATCTTTTGGAATAATGGTGGAATTAGATTAAAGTCTCTAGATCGAAAATGTTCTGCCTACTCTCTAAAATTAAAATTATTATGCATAAGATCTTGGACTGGAACAAAGACAAATTCAATAACATTTTTGAACATAAAAACAAAATTGAGTATGAAATTTCAGCCTTAAACAAAGAATTTATAGAGAAAGGAATGAATGAATCTAGCTATAAAAAAGAAAAAGACTTAGTGGCTAAGCACGCTAAGATCTTCTTAAAAGAATAAGTTTTTTGGAAACAAAAATCATGAGAAACATGGTTAAGTGAAGGAGATGTTAACACAATTTTTCCATAATAGTGTTAAGAATAGAAAAAATATTAATTGAATCTCCAAGAAAAAAAATTCTAATGGAGATGGGTGACCCCACAATAGTGGGTCACACTTTTTTAAACATGTTGATTTTTGCTGAAATAACACATTTTTTAATAAAATATGATGATTTAAGCCTTGAGAAGTTCCATTTGAAGGAATTAATTACAAATGGTTAGCTCAAAGACTCTTAGATTAAAAAAAATTTGATATAACATATATACTCCTCATTCATACCTACAATGGAGTCTCCTTCACACCTATTAAAAATGCTAACAAAAAAACACTTCGACTTTATGTTTTGGTAGATGAAATGAATCCATTTGAAAAACCTATCTATTTAATATGATGCTATTCAGAACAAGCTTTCTAATGAATATAATTTTAATACATATTTCAAGTTCATTATTACTTTTAAATATTACTTTAACTAAACATAGGTTGTTTGGTCATTCAACAACCCGTCTCTTCAAGACTGTGAGAAAAATAGTAAATTACAAATTATTTTTTATGGAAACTATGTAGAAAAAGAGTATTTGTGTTACCTTTCTATAAAAAAAAGAAAAAATGAATTTTGATATACACAGATCAAGTTATAGTGATCCAAGTGACCTTATGTATAAATTATAGTTACTGTCACTTTCGAACTTAATAAACTATGAAATATTGACCCAAAATGAATGAAACCAATTGCATCCTTTAGATATATAAGTTACAAATATAATCTCAAAAGAATTACGTTGTTATCATATTTTAAAAAAAGGTTATGCTAATCCAAGTGACAATAACTCCTTAAAAACATAGTTTTTTCACACAACCAACTTTTTGAAGGAGAAGGAAAAATGAATTTTAATGAATTTTTTATTTATAAATATATTTAGAAACTAGAAAGAAAATTCTAAAAGTTTTGTGGCAACAGGTGTTCGAAAGTGAAGTTTTTTCTTAGAATGTTGATCTTTGTGTCAAAGTTGGCCAAAAAGTGGGACACACTATTGTGGGACCACCCAGACCCTATAGAAGATCTAAACCTTATAGTAGAAGAATTGGTGCAATTCTATCAAACTCTTTTGAACAACTATGAATTTGCAGAATTAAACTCTCCAAAAGATCTCCTCTTATTGATTCCAAAATTTATATCAGAGGCATATAAAAAATGGATTAATAGTAAATTTACTATCAAAGAAGTTAAATATTCTTTTTTCCAACTTCATCCCCATAAATCACTTGGTCCTGATGGTTTTTAGGAAGGCTTTTTCCAAAAATGTTGGCAATTTCTAGGTATAGATATCTGGCAAGCTATAGAAGCAACTAGAAACTCTAGCACATTGGTATCAAAAATTAATAATACCTTTTTTACACTCACCCCTAAGAAAAATTATTGTATAGAACCAAAGAAATTTTTTCATATTTCTCTATGCAATAAAATATATAAAATCCTTTCCAAATGCTTAGCTAATAGCCTAAAATCCTTCCTACCAATGATCATCTCTAAAGAAGAAATTGGTTTTGTCCCCTAACGATCGATCCTGGATGGGATAGTAATAGCTCAAGAAATCCTTCATACAGGTCTACACAATAAGGAACCTTGTATGCTTATTAAAGTAGACATACAAAAAGCCTATGATAAAGTTGATTGGATATTTTTATGTAACTGTATGGAAGCATTTGGCTTCTCCAAGTAATGGATAAATCTGATTTTCAGTTGTATTTCTACACCTAAAATATCTCTTCTTATTAATGGAACCATGAAAGGTTTCCTTGACATATCTCAAGGTATTAGACAAGGAGACCCCCTCTCCCCTTTTCTTTACATCATCATTGCAGAGGTGTTAGGTAGATCAATCTCGAAGGTCCACTCAGAAGAAAAAATATCAGGTGTCAAAGTGTCTGATAATGTTCCCAACATAACCCATTAGCAATTTACTGATGACACAATATTACTAGGCGCATGCAATAAAAGGGAAGCTAAAGTATTCAAAGATATATTGCCTATATATATGAGAGCCTCTGGGAAAAGAGTTAACCACAGTAAATTTGAAGTCTTTTTTATCAATTCCCCTTTAGGTAAAGCTAGACAAATATGCAATATCCTAGGATAAAAGATTGGAAATTTTCCTTGTAAATATTTAGGCATCCCCGTAGATAAGGGTTCTCATAGCTCCAAATAATGGAAACAAGTCATTACTAAAATTGAAAATAAAAAATAAAGTTCAAAAGGAAAATGACTCTCTAAGGCAGGGAGGACTACTATGATTAAATTTGTTCTTTTAGCAATCCCCACTTACCAAATGTCTATACTACCTTTACCAGTAAACATTAAATCAAGTTTAGATAATCATCTTAGGGATTTTTATTTGCAAGGACCCTTAGAAGACAAGAAGCTAGCATTAATTAAATGGGATAATATCTGCAAACCAACATCTCTAGGTGGTTTAGGAATTAAAAATTTACAATGGCAGAATAAAGCACTTGGAGCCAAATTAATATAGAGACTAGTACAAGAACCAAATAGAAAATGGGCCTCAATTATTCTAAATAAATATATTCCTTTTGCAGATCCAATAAATATATTTAGATCATGTAACCATATCAAAGGATTCTGCATTTGGAACTTTATTATAGCTACTAGAGAAATTATCAACAAAAGCCTTACTTGGGATATAGGAAAAGGTGACAAGGCCCTTTTTTGGGAGGACTCATGGGGCGGTTACACCCTTATGATTAACCTAGGTCTATCCCAACTTACCATAGAGTCTTTTAAAAATCTATGGGGTGACCGAGTTAAGGATTATATCTCTCTTGAAGATGGTACATCATGGAAATCGTTGGATAATATTCAAATTGATCAACTAAAAAAACAAAATTTAATAGATATCCTTGTTGAAAGAAGTGTTTCTTTCAAAAAAGGGAAGATAGAATTTTATGGACTAGATCAAATGATGGAAATTATAAAGTAAAAAATGGATACCAGACAACCATATAGGATCAAAATATGGATTCCTTAGATATTCCCCCAAAGCTTTGCTGGAACAAAGTATGCCTCCCAAAGGCATGTATGTTTCTATGGGCAACGCTTCGAAAGAAAATTTTAATTGCAGATAGATTTAGAAAGCTAAGTTTTCAAGGACCCTCTAGGTTTCCCCTCTATGAAAAACAAGAAGAAATAGTTGACCATATATTCTTAAACTGTCAATTTGAGATTGCTGGAATTGGTTAGAGAAATGCCTAAATTAGAGCTCTGTTATGCCCACAAACATTGTGGACTTTCTTAAAGTGTGACCCATATTAAATAAGTATAGTTTATATAAGGACATATGGATAATTTCCCATTCTATCCTAATTTGGGAGTTATGGAAAGAACGTAATAGGAGAATCTTCACTAATTAAAAACTAGATATTAGATCACTTACTAATAAGATCAAAACTTCAATAGTAGAGATTATTAATAATAGACTTTGCAACCTTATTAATCTAGAACCTTTACTTTCTAGGATAATAAAATTAGGAAAATATGGCCAAAACTATCAATCCCACCATTATATGCTAAAGGTGGTTGTAAGACTAAAAATGATAGAAACTCATGTAAGTGGTCACCTCCCAAGTCTGGTTGGCACAAACTAAATTTTGATGGTGCCTCAAGAGGGAACCTTGGTATTGTAGGGATAGGATGCATGTTCCATGATTGGATTGGAAAAGTAGTCATTATAAAATACAGAAAATCTATTAAACTAACAACAAATAGTATGGAAAAATGTAAGGCAATCCTAGAAGGAATCAAGCTTTGTAAGAAATTGGGAATTTTAAAAATAGAGATTAAGGGTGACTCTCAAATTATTATTAATGCAATTAGGAAAAAGAAAACACCTAATTAGAAATTAAACTCAAAATTAGAAGAACTTATAGAAATTCTTGACACCATTCCCTAATATGAAGTCAAACATCTATATAGAGAAGGTAACAAGGATGCGGACCTTCTTGTGAATATGGGTGCTGACGGAGATAAATTCGTCAGATATGATCTAGAAACCTAGAAACAATTAATACAACAGACTACTATAACCTATGACTACCTTCTAAGATATTTTTAAAGTACCTTTGTATTAGACCCAGATAGAAAACACTATAGTATAATCACAATTATCTTAAATTTATAATAACATCATTTATTTACACACTTATAACTACCACCCAATTCAAAATACTCTTGTTAATAGGACAAACATTAATCATTATTTAATAAAACTAGATCATTATTACCCTTTTTTTCCACCATCCTCCCTACATAAGCATTGATTATTTTCACATGGTTAGATTAGCTTCATTTCATTCTTAATTAAACAATCACATTTCTCATGCTAAAATATTGGCATTGAGATCTCTAGGATTTAGCAAGCACATAATAATGATAGTATAATATCTTTACCTTCATTGGTAGTTAAAACACAAAGGCTTGTGCTAGTTGTCACAACTGAAGCAAGAAAACATTAATGAATAAAACAAAATTGTGATGAATTACCTCTATCAGTATTTTGACAAGATGGGATAATTAATGATCATCCTATAAAATCATGGAGAGAAATGTGTAAGATTACTTAATACTACCCTCTACAATTCCCATTTATTTAAACCAGTTCCTCCATTGTAGTCTTAACTTCCTTCTTAAGCTTGAGACTGAGTATCTTGCAAGGAGTCTACATAATCCTATCTAGGTGATGGAGTCTAGATTACTAACCTTTTCCCTAAATGACAACAAGGCAATGGCATTTAGAGGGTCGATCAAACCTAAGAGATGGAACCAAATGCTCAATCCACTCTCAGATTCTGCAAGGAGGGCATTAGAAAAAAGAATTACAGATCAGGACTTCGATAACGAGTATTGTTTTAGAACTAATGGAAGTATAGTTGGTTAATTAATTGCCTTATCTACTTTCATTGGTAGAATGAAAGAAGAAATGATTCAAACAACACATATTATCTTTGATGATGGTTTACTCGGTGGTCTAGAAAATATGGTACACTACATAGACAACCAGCTTACAATACCATATCCAAAGGTCACCATGAAGATGAAGGTAAAGAACCTAAAGGAAGTTTCCATCTCTCAATGGATCCCAATGATGATTTTAAAAAATGAAAGGAGTTTTGATGAACAATGACATGAGATATCAAGGAATCTAGATTTCTTATATAAATCACTTCTAAGAGAAGAGTTGGAGAAGGAATGGTTTCTTAACTACTAGAGAAATGAAGGCTTTGACATCCCTGTAGAAATGGAAAATGAAGAAATAGAGAACCTACATATCATGGCCCCTAAAATTAAAGAATGCACACAACATTCGAAAAATGTAGAAACTAAAGATGAATATATTGTGATCATGAGAAAGAAAGAAGGTATATGGTGCTACCATATGCTTTAGAAGGGATGAGCTTTTTGGAATTACCATGGTACAATGGGTATCTTTTTTATTTTTTGTCTAGTTTAATGTATATGAACTGTCACTCCTCTAATAGGTAGTATGGATCAACAGTATGACTAAGTAGGGTTTTTAAGTAACGAATAATTGGATTACTAATATGGGTACATGAAAACAAGGGTTTTTGTAATATGGTAAATATTCTCAAAGTGTCAAAAATATATATAAATATTTAGTATTATAAAAGCTTCAGTGTATTTGTCATTTAGAGAAAATTTATTGTCTATAAATTAGCAAAAATTAAGCAACATTTTATATAATGGAATACTTAAGTTTGTTTAGAGAATTAGAGTGGGTAGAATGAACCATAAAGAAAATAGAGTAATAGTAGATTTATCTTCTCTAAGCACTTAGATTATCTCTAGATATTCATCTCACAATCCCTTAAAAGACTTGTTAAGATTCAAATAACCATAGCAACTCAACCGACCTGTATTACATATATGTGGAATATGGAAGGAAGACCATCGCCCTCTCTCTCTCTCTCTCTCTCTCTCTCTCTATATATATATATATATATATATATATATATATATATATATATATATATCATTAATTGATATAGATATAATGTACCTTAGGTTTTAAATAACCTACTGTCAGCATGGCTACCCCAATCAAACTTATATGAGACATGATCCAAATTGCTTTCATTGGTGAGATATCGACAAAACATCTCAAAATGGTTATGCTGGATAATCACTCATTCTCAAATCTATTTTTCACATTTTAGGGAAATAATTTTTATTAAATGATGATAGGTACAAAGTTTATACCTGATGCAGACCAGGGTATGGTGAATCCAATTAAGGAAAGATGAACCTTGCAGCTTTAGAACAACACAACAGAATAACACAACACAACCAATGTCTCAACAGTATTTTCATTAACATGCCCAGCTGTAAGGCCTTCTAGGTTAGGGCCAATCACAATCAGAAGTAATTATGCAAGATCACAGGATCCAATACAACTCCAGCTAGTCCAGTTTTGAATATAATCAGCAACTGATGAAAATCCTAAGGCAGATCTAAACTTGTGCTTGCAAGCCACCTAGAAATCTCCTTGTCTCCAATCCTCAACCACTAGCTCTGCTCATACAAACTATCAGAAATCAATCTGATCTGCAAGACCTCACAGGATCTTTTCCACAACTTCACTTATCTTTTACCTCTACTGGTCATCCAAAAAACTACCCAAACACACCTTTAAATACTAATCATCAGCCACAAGTCGACTGGATGAAACAATTAACTCCTACAAATAAATATTAAATGCAATACAAGTCAGTTCTCAAATTGCCTTAAAAACATTTAATTCAACATGTTGGCCTCTAGATCCACATAGGAGAATCCAAAAAAATCTACCAACAATAAATATACTAGGTCGGACCAACAATAAATATACTAGGTCGGCCCAACAAATCATCAAGAACTCTAGTTGGTAAGTTGTAACTACAAAGTAGTAGGGAAACAACTAAGCACTAGGCTAAGCAACAACAACCAACATAGGCATTACCGAGCACCATTTCCACCAAGTGCCAAAAGCTTCACTGAGTTCCTTCAGCGATCAAGCTCCCTTCCTTAACTGAGACCATTGGTTAAAGATGCAACAAAGTTCCATAGAACCAAAACAACACACCTCCATGCAAATTCACTGAGTACCCTAGAATTCCCCTGCATCAGACACCCCAAGTTCAAAAATATGTTCATATGCTGGAAGAACATCTTCCAGGACTCAACACATAAACCTCGAAATGGTTCTTCACATACACATCCTCCATCTTCTCATCTTGTATACTCTTCCACTTAAGTTTCCTCTGTCCCTTCAAGTCTTTCCTTGATAACACATAGGCTTGTTCTTCATAGTGATCATCCATACCTTCAGTATCTACCAACTCAACTCAGCTAACCATACTTAGGCTTCTCCTACTAAGCGTGGTATCTATCAAAGGCATCAGGGAAAACTTCATGTCATCATTCTCAATAGTAAACACATTCTTTACACAATCACACATCTCTGTAATCATATTGCCAAGGTCTACCGAGAAATATATCACAACTATTCATCTTCACAATATCACATAACACAAGATCTTTATACTGGCCAATTTGAACATCAATGAAGCATTATTTTGTTACTTCTAGAGCATGATCATCTTGCAACCAGCCAATTCTATTAGGATGTAGGTGTCCCATTCTATTCAAACCAAGTTTCTAAACCATGTCCTTAGCAACAAGGTTATCAGTGCTACCACTATCAACAATAACATCACAAATTTTACCTCCAGACTTGCACCGAGTCCTGAACAAGTTACTCCTCTGACAAGGTTCCTCCTTTTTACCAAGCAATGTTCATCGAGCTACCATGTTCTGAGATTTAGGTTCGTTTTGAATGATCTCATTCACCATAGCAGTCTGTCAGTCACCAAGCTTCTTCTATGAGCACTCAAAAGAATGGTGTCCTTATTCTCCATAGTTATAACAAGTACCCTTAAAGATAACTCTACCTATCTTCTTCTTCAGTTCTATAGGTTTCTGTTCATCTTCTGCATCAGTCGATTTATCCTTCATTGAGTGATCAATCTTTTCTTTCCATCAAGAGTTACTATGTTGTTTCCTCCTCAACTGATCTTCTACCTTTAGAGCATACTGATAAGCATCTTCAATAGGAAAAATCTTCAACATAGCAAGCTCATCCTGAATATAGAATCTCAAACCATTCACATATCGAGCTACCTTTTCCTTACCAAGTTCTTTGTGTCTAGACTGAATAGTAAGCTTGTAGAACTCCTCGGTATACTCTTAAATAGACAAATCCATCTGCTTTAGATTCTGAAACTTCTTAAAAAATTCAAGCTCATAATCAATAGGTATGAACCTAGCTTTCAACTTAGTCACCATCAATCTCCACCGATTGATCTTTGTTTCACCTTCATCTTCTCTATCTCTTTGCAATTATTTCCACCAAAGAGTAGCATGTACTTTCAACTTTGTCTATGCCAATCTCACCCCAAGAGGATATTCAATTTTTTGTAGCTCAAAGGAATCTTCAAGTTCACCAATCCAATCAATCAAGTTTTTGGGCTTCAAAGTACCAGACAAAGTAGAAACTTCCATTCGGTAGCTATTACTCAACCGAGCTCTAGATCTATGTAACTGATTAGTTCTGTCTTCACCAGATCTATCCCTCTGGTCATCACCACTAGATCTAGTAGCTTCAAAGTCTTTAGCAGCTTCCTCATAACCATCTTTAGTATGAACATTCTGAGTTACACCAGCAACAACTCCCATGATTTCAGTGACCATGTCATTCTTCATCAACTCTATCTCAGATTTGATATCTAATCTGACTTTCTCAAAAATCTTTTATTCGACGGCATCACAAAGATCTACGATTGCTCTAGGGTCCAATCTTTTCAAAGGCATCCTTAAAGATAATAAAAACCCTCTGCAACAAACCCTACACCGACCACCTTGTAACAATCTCCAAGTTTTATGTAAGTCAGATCGCAACCTACCACCTCACACAAACAACTAAGCCAAGATTCCACAAGTTTAGTGTCACATATCTGTAGCTCAGATCATATGATCTCTTCGCCAACAAGATCAACTTTGCAAGATTAGCCTTGCTAGGTTACCCTTCACACCACAGGATCAACTCTCGCTCTGATACCACCTGATGCAGACTAGGGTATGGTGAATCCAATTAAGGAAAGGTCAACCTTGTAGCTTCATAACAACATAGCGGAATAACACAACACAACCAATGTCTCAATAGTATTTTCATTAACATGCCTTGCTGTAAGGCCTTCCACGTTAGGGCCAGTTACAATCACAAGTAATTTTTCAAGATCATAGGATCCAATACAACTCCAACTAGTCCAATTTTGAATACAATCAGCCGTTGATAGAAGCCCTAAGGTAGATATAAGCTTGTTCTCACAAGCCACCAAGAAATCTCCTTATCTCCAAGCCTCAACCCCTAGCTCTGCTAATACAAACTATTAGAAATCAATCTGATATGTAAGACATTGTAGGATCTTTTCCACAACTTCACTTATTTTCTACCTCCATTGGTCATCCAAACGACTACCCAAACACCCCTTTAAATACTAAGCATTAGCCACAAGTTAGCTGGATGAAACAATTAACTCCTACAAACAAATATTCAATGCAATACAACTCAGTTCTCAAATCATCTTATAAACATTTAATTCAACATGTCGGCCTCGAGATCCACATAGGAGAATCAAACAAAAGATACCAACAATAAATACACTAGGTCAGCCCAAAAAATCCTCAAGAACTCTAGTCGATAAGTCGCAACTACTAAGCAACAATGAAACAATCAAGCACCAGGCTAAGCATCACTGACCAACACAGGCATTACCGAGCACCAGTTCCACCGAGTGCTAGAAGTTTCACCGAGTTCCTTCAATGACCGTGCTCCCTTCCTTAACTAAGACCTCTGGTTAAATCTGCAACCGAGTTCAACAAAACTAAAAAAACACACCTCCATGTAGATTCACCGAGTACCCTAGAATACCCCTATAGCAATACTGACATCACATCAATGTTTGTTGTTGTTGATTTATATTGGGTAACTGAGAAACATGATATTAGGAGGCTATGTTATATAATTTTCAAGCGTAGATATCTCAAAAACTTGGACAAGATTCTTCATAATATTAAAGAGTAATTAACCATCTCTAGACCCTGATTCTAGATGACATACTTTCAATCAAAGGGAGACATGTTCCTACAAACCCGATTGTGGTATTTGATGATCTCAATGAAATCAAAGAAGAGAACCCATCATCAAGGGGAATATATAATTCTTAATGATATATTCACATTAAGAAAACATCTGTAGAAAGTTGGTTCTATTACTATTGGCACAATGATGAGGTGGGAGATACATATATGGACTATTTCTCTGAATCTGAGTCAGAATTTAAAAAAAAAATTTGACTAAAAGAAGGGGGCCATAGTAAGAAGAAGAAACAAAGAGTCTTTGACTCATAAGGCTCAAGAACATAGACGAGGAATTAAATTAGAATCAAAGAACATTAGACTCCTTGTTTTGAACATCTCTTTGTAAAGTTTCTTTAGTACTCTCAAAAACTCTATCTTGAAGGATGTAATTTCTTGACTCTAATTATATATATCAGATGTAATCTCAATATTTTT
Organism: Chamaecyparis obtusa; assembly: GCA_027943335.1. Lineage (NCBI taxonomy): Eukaryota > Viridiplantae > Streptophyta > Pinopsida > Cupressales > Cupressaceae > Chamaecyparis > Chamaecyparis obtusa. The sequence continues at coordinate 142,531 of BSBK01009129.1, forward strand.
ATTATAGACAGACCAAAGTAAAACTTTCCAAATATTTAGGACCTTATATATCTATTTTTGGACATGTATATCTTGTATTTATTCATTCATATATGAGTTTATATATATCATTCTTTACACAATCACACAGCTCTGTAATCATATTGCCAAGGTCTATCGAGAAATATATCACAACTATTCATCTTCACAATATCACATAACACAAGATCTTTATACTGGCCAATTTGAACATCAATGAAGCATTATTTTGTTACTTCTAGAGCATGATCATCTTGCAACCAGCCAATTCTATTAGGATGTAGGTGTCCCATTCTATTCAAACCAAGTTTCTAAACCATGTCCTTAGCAACAAGGTTATCAGTGCTACCACTATCAACAATAACATCACAAATTTTACCTCCAGACTTGCACCGAGTCCTGAACAAGTTACTCCTCTGACAAGGTTCCTCCTTTTTACCAAGCAATGTTCATCGAGCTACCATGTTCTGAGATTTAGGTTCGTTTTGAATGATCTCATTCACCATAGCAGTCTGTCAGTCACCAAGCTTCTTCTATGAGCACTCAAAAGAATGGTGTCCTTATTCTCCATAGTTATAACAAGTACCCTTAAAGATAACTCTACCTATCTTCTTCTTTGGTTCTATAGGTTTCTGTTCATCTTCTGCATCAGTCGATTTATCCTTCATTGAGTGATCAATCTTTTCTTTCCATCAAGAGTTACTATGTTGTTTCCTCCTCAACTGATCTTCTACCTTTAGAGCATACTAATAAGCATCTTCAATAGGAAAAATCTTCAACGTAGCAAGCTCATCCTGAATATAGAATCTCAAACCATTCACATATCGAGCTACCTTTTCCTTACCAAGTTCTTTGTGTCTAGACTGAATAGTAAGCTTGTAGAACTCCTCGGTATACTCTTCAATAGAAAAATCCATCTGCTTTAGATTCTGAAACTTCTTAAAAAATTCAAGCTCATAATCAACAGGTATGAACCTAGCTTTCAACTTAGTCACCATCAATCTCCACCGATTGATATTTGTTTCACCTTCATCTTCTCTATCTCTTTGCAATTATTTCCACCAAAGAGTAGCATGTACTTTCAACTTTGTCTATGCCAATCTCACCCCAAGAGGATATTCAATTTTTTGTAGCTCAAAGGAATCTTCAAGTTCACCAATCCAATCAATCAAGTTTTCGGGCTTCAAAGTACCAGACAAAGTAGAAACTTCCATTCGGTAGCTATTACTCAACCGAGCTCTAGATCTATGTAACTGACTAGTTCTATCTTCACCAGATCTATCCCTCCGGTCATCACCACTAGATCTAGTAGCTTCAAAGTCTTTAGCAGCTTCCTCATAACCATCTTTAGTATGAACATTCTGACTTACACCAGCAACAACTCCCATGATTTCAGTGACCATGTCATTCTTCATCAACTCTATCTCAGATTTGATATCTAATCTGACTTTCTCAAAAATCTTTTATTTGACAGCATCACAAAGATCTACGATTGCTCTAGGGTCCAATCTTTTCAAAGGCATCCTTAAAGATAATAAAAACCCTCTGCAACAAACCCTACACCGACCACCTTGTAACAATCTCCAAGTTTTATGTAAGTCAGATCGCAACCTACCACCTCGTACAAACAACTAAGCCAAGATTCCACAAGTTTAGTGTCACAGATCTGTAGCTCAGATCATATGATCTCTTCGCCAACAAGATCAACTTTGCAAGATTAGCCTTGCTAGGTTAACCTTCACACCACAGGATCAACTCTCGCTCTGATACCACCTGATGCAGACTAGGGTATGGTGAATCCAATTAAGGAAAGGCCAACCTTGTAGCTTCATAACAACATAGCGGAATAACACAACACAACCAATGTCTCAATAGTATTTTCATTAACATGCCTTGCTATAAGGCCTTCCACATTAGGGCCAGTTACAATCACAAGTAATTCTGCAAGATCATAGGATCCAATACAACTCCAACTAGTCCAATTTTGAATACAATCAGCCGTTGATAGAAGCCCTAAGGTAGATATAAGCTTGTTCTCACAAGCCACCAAGAAATCTCCTTATCTCCAAGCCTCAACCCCTAGCTCTGCTAATACAAACTATTAGAAATCAATCTGATCTGTAAGACATTGTAGGATCTTTTCCACAACTTCACTTATTTTCTACCTCCATTGGTCATCCAAACGACTACCCAAACACCCCTTTAAATACTAAGCATTAGCCACAAGTTAGCTGGATGAAACAATTAACTCCTACAAACAAATATTCAATGCAATACAACTCAGTTCTCAAATCATCTTATAAACATTTAATTCAACATGTCAGCCTTGAGATCCACATAGGAGAATCGAACAAAAGATACCAACAATAAATACACTAGGTCAGCCCTAAAAATCCTCAAGAACTCTAGTCGGTAAGTCGCAACTACTAAGCAACAATGAAACAATCGAGCACCAGGCTAAGCATCACCGACCAACACAGGCATTAGCGAGCACCAGTTCCACCGAGTGCTAGAAGTTTCACCGAGTTCCTTCAATGACCGTGCTCCCTTCCTTAACTGAGACCTCTGGTTAAATCTGCAACCGAGTTCAACAAAACTAAAAAAACACACCTCCATGTAGATTCACCGAGTACCCTAGAATACCCCTATAGCAATACTGACATCACATCAATGTTTGTTGTTGTTGATTTATATTGGGTAACTGAGAAACATGATATTAGGAGGCTATGTTATATAATTTTCAAGCGTAGATATCTCAAAAACTTGGACAAGATTCTTCATAATATTAAAGAGTAATTAACCATCTCTAGACCCCGATTCTAGATGACATACTTTCAATCAAAGGGAGACATGTTCCTACAAACCCGATTGTGGTATTTGATGATCTCAATGAAATCAAAGAAGAGAACCCATCATCAAGGGGAATATATAATTCTTAATGATATATTCACATTAAGAAAACATCTGTAGAAAGTTGGTTCTATTACTATTGGCACAATGATGAGGTGGGAGATACATATATGGACTATTTCTCTGAATCTGAGTCAGAATTTAAAAAAAAAATTTGACTAAAAGAAGGGGGCCATAGTAAGAAGAAGAAACAAAGAGTCTTTGACTCATAAGGCTCAAGAACATAGACGAGGAATTAAATTAGAATCAAAGAACATTAGACTCCTTGTTTTGAACATCTCTTTGTAAAGTTTCTTTAGTACTCTCAAAAACTCTATCTTGAAGGATGTAATTTCTTGACTCTAATTATATATATCAGATGTAATCTCAATATTTTTATTATAGACAGACCAAAGTAAAACTTTCCAAATATTTAGGACCTTATATATCTATTTTTGGACATGTATATATATATACATATATATATATATATATATATATATATATACATATATGTATATATATATATATATACATATATATATATATATATGTATATATATATATATATATATATATATATATATATATATATATACATATATGTATATATATATATATATATATATATATATGTATATATATATATATATACATATTTCATATATCGATATACATAGCAATATATATAGGGTATCTCTGTACTAAGCATTTAAGATCAGATGTGGTATTACATATGCCCATCATAGTAAAGCTATTCATTTATAAGTAGTTATTGACAAACTTGCAATAGACATTCCCCCTCAGATTTGAATAGTGGCCCAAGAGAGAAAATGAAGGTATGACAAGAAATTTCATTATTCAATAAAGTATGTAATGATTAAAGACAGTTCTATATTATCTTGCCCATATATAAAAAATACATGATTATCTATATACTCATGTATATAGATATATATATTTATAGATATGTGTATATATGTGTTTCTATTTTCTGTTTGGTTTGATTCAAAACATATCTTTATCACTTTTGTAAATACCTTCAATACTAAAGCTTCCCTCTGGTAACCTAATTGAATCAATCGAGCTCTTGGTTGTAGGAAAAATTTAGAGTGTTTTAAGGATAAACCCTCACTATGTATATTTAGCCTTTTGTTTATCAAGATAAATTATTATCTCTATCATCTCAGCAAGACTTGTTTAAATATAGACATGGGAATAAATGATCAGACACCATCAGAAAGTATGCCTCACACATCAAGGTTTTATGGCATGAAGTAGATTAATAGCTTATGCCCTCTCTATAATGATTTATCAGGTAAGGTATCATTTTATATATTTCAAAGGGTAAGATAGTATTTGATATGTTTAATATGGTACAACTCTACAGTCTGACTATGGAATAAAGTTTTATTAGAATCTCTACCCACTAGACTCTCTATAAAAGAAAAATTCTGATGAATATAAGGCTAGTGATAGATAAGAATCTTTTACTACTATCCCCTCATAGTTGTATAAGCAAGGATCAATCTATATTAGGGTCTTAGGTCCTGAAGACAACACAATGGTCTTTGGTTATGGACTATGGTCAGGTATACCTCAAATTGCATATTTTCATTAGTTCATATTTCCTTCTCCACATGATGTTGTCGTTATTAGTTTTGAATGCTACATGAGTTCCTTAAAATTTCCTCAAATGATATAGTAGTCCTATCCTCCAGCAATAGAGGCATCACTAGATATATTATTTTTAAGATACCTATTAGTTTTCAAATACATATTCTGTTATATATCCTTCTGAATCCATCCACTGTAGAAATCTTTTGATTTCTTCTCTGATGAAATGCAAGGCATCTAGTAATTATAAGATGTTGGGTTAGTATGAAAGTATATATCTGAGGATCTATGTTTGTGGATCTCTTGTCTTGAAGTCAACACAGAAAATATTTCTGTGTTGACTTCAGGAGAGGAATCTACAAAATAGAATAATTATTTCTATTTTTCTTAATATGAGTAGTAGGTTAGGTTATTTCTTCTACTCATAGCAAATCATCCGATAAACTACATATATTGTTTGTGGTAAAAAGTAAAAGTAACATTTTTTACCCTCTTCGAATCCATAAGGAAGGTTTTAGGATAATTTTAGATCTATTTTTTATGCATAAATTTACACACACACACACACACATATATATATATATGTATATATATACATATGTGTATATATACATATGTGTATATATACATATGTACATATATATATACATATGTACATATATATATATACATATACATATGTATATATACATATGTATATATATATGTACATATGTATATACATATACATATGTATATATACATATGTATATATATGTATATGTATATATATATATATATATGTATATGTATATACATATACATATACATATACATATCTTGATGAAGGGTGCTCCCCTTAATACCACAACCACATAAAAGAAATAGAGAAACAACAACAACAATATGCAAGAACAGAAAATTGGCTTCTTATTATCTCCACAAATGTGGAATTACAAACTTTCAAAATTACAATATGCAAAGCCACATGGGCATTCCCTTACAATATTGTGTAAGACAAAGCTTCGAATCAATACCCAGAACAATTCTGAACTGCCTAAGACAATAATACAGCCTTTCTTATATAGACAATTTTCCACCACCTGGGAAGGTTCCATAATTTTAGCCAATAAGGCCGATCAAACTTAGAATTATTTTATTTTACATTGTATTACATCATAGTCGGCTCAAGATAACCTTTGAAACCTGAACAAAAATTTTGAAGAAAATTATTTTCTGCCATTTCGGGTGGCCCAACTTCCGAAGACCATAAGTCATCACCAGTTGACCCGATCGGCTATTATAACCCCATTTCAAAAATGCCACGAGGTGCTCTACAGGCTTGGCCGGCGCAAGCGCCTATCACCCAAATTTTTGACCTCATCTGGGGCCTCTAAAGCCTTCAAAATTGAGTTTGAAGTTTCTGTACCCTGCTGCCAATACCGAAAATCTTCAATATCTTACAATATACACTTGATCTGGCAATGAAACTTTACTGGTAGACTTATATTACCAAAATGAACCTCCAAGAAAGAAATCAGATCATTCTGAGCACATACGAAAATTACCAAAATAGTAACTTTCCATAAATAGCAACTCTGCACAAAATAGCCCTTATTGAATATAAAAATAGAAATATTTTTTTTTTTTGGGTGATGCAAGATTGCTCTTACGCCCAGGATGCTCCTGCATCAGACACCCAGGGTAATTTGAGAAGTGACCCTGTCACGACTCAGGTGTGCAGAGAAAAACCAAGATGATTAACCTTCTCCTTTGTTAGCCATGATGAATCTTCTACAGGTCATCCTTTCCATTTGACCAAATATTCTTCATATGTCCTGCTCCTTGTGCTTCTGTCAACACGACTATCCAGTATATCTTCGATCTCCTTAGTGTCTGAACTAGTTGCTGGAATACTCCACTGTGCTGCTGTAATCTCATCTTCAACACCTCCTTCATGATACTTTGTCAGATCTGAAATGTTAAACACTGGTGAAATATTTAGCTCAGTAGACAATTCTACCTCATATGCATTTCCTGAATCATGCTTCTTCAGTATCCTACATGGTCCAAACTTCTTCATTTTCAGCTTGTTATATGTACCAACCGGAAACTGCTCCTTCCGCAAATGAACCATGACTTCATCACCAACCTGAAATTCCTTATACCTCCTTTTCTCATCTGCCTTAGCCTTATACTGTGCATTCATCTTGGTAATATGCTTCCTCACCTCCTCATGGATGTTCTTCAAGTGTTCTGCAAAATCCTCAGCTTTAGCACTACTTATTTCTCCTTTATCTATTTTCCTCAATTCAGATGCATTTCTTGGACTACTTCCATATACAATCTAGAATGGTGATTTACCAGTGCTCCTATTGACATAATTATTGTATGCAAATTCCGCCTGTGGTAAAATCAAATCCCATCCTGTTGGCTTATCTCCAACCAAACATCTCAGCAAATTTTTCAAACTCCTATTCACCACCTCTATCTGTCCATCAGTCTGTGGATGATGTGATGAACTAAACTTCAAATCTGTCTTCAACTTCTTCCACAATGTACGCCAGAAATATCCAACAAACTTAGTGTCTCTATCTGAAACTATGGTCTTTGGCAAATCATGAAGTCTCACTACTTCTCTGAAAAATAATTATGCTACATGAACAGCATCATTAGTCTTCTTGCAGGGAATAAAATGTGCCATATTTGAAAATCTGTCAACTACCACAAAAATTGAATCGTGTCCCTGCTGTGTCCTTGGTAAACCAAGAACAAAGTCCATGCTGATATCCTCCCAAGGCTTCTCTTGTACAGGTAATGGCTGATACAACCCTGTATTCTGCTTCACTCTTTTCGCCATCTGACATACTCTGCAACTCTGTACAAACTTCTTCACATCTTGCTGCAACTGTGGCCAATAATAATTCTCACTAACCAAACCAAGGGTTTTATCACGACCAAAATGTCCAACCAATCCTCTGCTATGCTTCTCCTTGATGAGATTCTCCCTCATAGAACTTCATGGAATGCACAACTGACTCCCTCTGAATAGCATATCATCCTGGATGATGAAATCCAACCATTTCATCCTGTCTAGAGTAACAGGTTCTGTACAAGCTTCCCAAGCTTCACCAAAATCAGGATTCTATGGATATAAATTCTTAAGTTCTTTGAACCCAACCACTTCAATCTGCATTTCTGTCAGCAATAGTTTCCTTCTGCTAAGAGCATCTGCAACCTTATTAGACTTTCCACTCCTGTGTTTCAAAACAAATGTATAACTTTGCAAAAACTCAACCCATTTCAGATGCCTTTGATTCAATTTTCCTTGACTATTCAAATATTGCAAAGCTTGATAATCAGTATACAAAACAAACTCGTTAGGAAGCAGATAGTGCCTCCACTTTTTCAATGCCTGATCTATAGCATAAAATTTCTGATCATAAATAAAATATTTTCTCTTGGCATCATTTAATTTCTCACTGAAATAAACAACAGGTTTACCTTCTTGGCTCATAACAGCTCCTATTGTAGTACCACGAGCATCACAATCTACTTGAAACACTTTATTAAAATTTGGAAGTGCTAAAACAAGTTGTTCTGTAACTTTTTGTTTCAACAATTGAAAACTCTTTTCTACCCCATTAGTCCACTTAAACTCTTTTTTATCCTCTCTCATTGTTTTAGTCAAGGGTCCACAAATACTGCTAAAATTTTTGATAAACTTTCTGTACAAACTAGCTAGACCATGAAAAGATCTTACCTCAGTAGCACTCCTCAGAGTAGGCCATTCAAGGATAACCTGTACCTTCTCTAGGTCCATTTTTAGACCTTCTACTGAAACTACAAATCCCAAATACATTAACTCTTTCTTCACAAAACTGCACTTCTTCAAATTAATCAACAATTTCTCATCTCTCAACTTCTCAAACACCATACGAATATGCATCATATGTTCCTCTAATGTCTTCCTAAAAATAAAAATATCATCTAGGTAAACAATGACAAACTTACCCAGAAATTCTTTTAGAACCTCGTTCATGAGCTGCATGAAAGTGCTCGGTGCATTGGTTAGCCCAAAAGGCATGACTAACCACTCATACAGTCCTTCCTTTGTCTTGAAGGTAGTCTTCCATTCATCTCCTTCTCTGATCCGAATCTGATGATATCCACTTTTCAGATCTATCTTTGAAAAATACACAGCTCCACTCAAACAGTCCATAATATCATCCATTCGTGGCAATGGAAACCTGTACTTGATTGTGATCTTGTTTATTGCCCTAGAATCTGTACACATCCTCCATTCTCCATTATTCTTTGGTGCTAATATTGCTGGTACAACACAGGGAATCAGACTCTCATGAATCAATCCTTTCTGTAACAACTCATGTACTTGTCTGTTCAACTCCTCACTTTCTGCAAGTGTCATTCTGTGTGCTGCCTTGTTCGGCAAACTCGCTCCTGGGATCAAGTCCATCTGGTGACTGATCTTCCTGACTGGTGGTAATCGATCAGGCACATTATCGGATACAATATCCTGAAACTCATTCAACAAATATGTAACTTCTACAGGAACATCTTCTACTTCCTCTTTACCAGCTTTTGGAATTAAATCAAAACATACATACTCATGCCTCATACCATCTAGGAAATTTCTTCTATCAACAAAAATTATTCTTGCATTACCACATACCTTTTCTTCGGTCTCCTTCAATAGTTTTAGCTTATGTCGCACTCCATCTTTTGTCAGGGAATAAGTATTCGCATGACCATCATGTACAACAGATCTGTCAAACTACCATGGTCTACCCAACAACATATGACATGCATCCATAGATATGATATCACACAATACCTCATCTTCGTATCCACCAATCTTGAAATTTATTAGGCATTGTTCATTGACCATGACCTTGTGGTCATCTTGTACCCAGGCAATACGATATGGATGTGGGTTTTTCTGTCTCTTGAGCTTCAACTTTGTCACCATCTCTTCTGACACTAAATTGTCAGTGCTTCCACTATCGATGATCACATCACAATATTTACCTTCACAGTTGCACCTGGTGCGAAACAGGCTCCTCCTTTGCTCAGGTTCATTCTCACCACTCAACAGGACTCTTATGTTAATCAACGTTTCTCCTTTTTCAGCATCTTCAGATTTTGATGATCTGACATCTTCATCTACATGTGCAACTCTGGCTTGGCCTTCATTTCTCCTATCTCTTCTGCCTTGGCGCTGAGGACATTCAAATGCCCTATGACCGTCTTCTCCACAGTGAAAACATGTTCCACAAAAGCCTCCTCTTCCAGATCCTTGTCCTCTTCCTCTTCCTCTCTGATCTCTATTATTCTGATCTTTAAAGCGATTGGAATTATTTTCACGCTGATTCTGACTGCTATTGGCCTCATCTTTCTTTTTCGGATTTTCATTTCGGCCACCATATGACCGTCCACCAGATCGTCTACCGCGACCTCTTCCATTTTGTCTGCTCTCAAACTTCTTGTTCAGTTTTTCCTCTACTTTTAGGGAAAACTAGTATGCCTCTTCAATACTATTCATTCGAACCAGATTCAGCTCCTCCTGAATGCTTGGCCTTAACCCATTAAGGTATCAGGCAACTTTCTCCTTATCAGCTTCTGCATGGCCTATTCTGATAAGAAGTCGATAGAACTCCTCTGTATACTCCTGAACAGATCTTCCTACTTGCTTCAAACTCTGTATTTTCTTTAGTAGATCAAGCTCATAATCAACAGGAATGAACAGTCACTTCAATTTATCCACCATCCGATCCCATCTTGTGATTTTATCTTTCCCTCTTCTATTTCGCTCCAATTGAATTTCTTGCCACCAAATCTTCGCATGACCTTTCAGTCTAGCCTTCACAAATTTGACGCTATCAGGATCCTCAACATCTTCATACTCAAAATATTCCTCACATTCATTGATCCAGTCGATCAATTCCTCTGGGTTAAGATTTCCAAAAAATGTAGGAACCTCAATCTTAGGTCTTTTCCCAATCTTGGAAATCGCCCGAAAAAGTCTTTCTTCCTCCTGGTTCACAATTTCAACTTCCCCTTCTTGATATTCTTATTCGGCTTTATCCTCGCTTTCGTCTCTGATATTAAGATTCATTCCTTTACGAATCTCTTCTTGTAATGCTCGCACTTGTCTCTGTAGCTCTCTAACCTCCGGTATTACAACACCAGCTCTTCCGCCATGTTCTCTTCATGAAGGTATTTTCGTGATGCGCACAATCTGTTTACACACTCAAGAACTCCTGCTCTGATACCACTTGATGAAGGGTGCTCCCCTTAATACCACAATCACATAAGAGAAATAGAGAAACAACAACAACAATATGCAAGAACAGAAAATTGGCTTCTTATTATCTCCACAAATGTGGAATTACAAACTTTCAAAATTACAATATGCAAAGCCACATGGGCATTCCCTTACAATATTATGTAGGACAAAGCCTCGAATCAATACCCAAACCTACTACCCAGAACTATTCTGAACTGCCTAAGATAATAATACAGCCTTCCTTATATAGACAATTTTACACCACTTGGAAAGGTTCCAGAATTTTAGCCAATAAGGCTGACCAAACGTAGAATTATTTTATTTTACATTTTATTACATCATAGTCGGCTCAAGATAACCTTTGAAACCCGAACAAAAATTTTGAAGAAAATTATTTTTCACCATTTCGGGTGGCCCAACTTTCGAAGACCATAAGTCATCACCAGTTGACCCGATCGGCTATTATAACCCCATTTTGGAAACGCCACGAAGCGCTCTACAGGATTGATTGGCACAAGCGCTTGTCGCCCAAATTTTTTGACCTCATCCGGGGCCTCTAAAACATTCAAAACTGAGTTCAAAGTTTCTGTACCCTGCTGCCAATACCAAAAATCTTCAATATCTGACAATATACACTTGATCTGGCAATGAAACTTTACTGGCAGACTTATATGACCAAAATGAACCTCCAAGAAAGAAATCAGATCATTCTGAGCACATACGAAAATTACCAAAATAGTAACTTTCCATAAATAGCAACTCTGTACAAAATAGCCCTTATTGAATATAAAAATAGAAATTTTTTTTTTTTTTTTGTGATGCAAGATTGCTCTTACACCTAGGATGCTCCTGCATCAGACACCCAAGGTAATTTGAGAAGTGACCCTATCACGACTCAGGTGTGCAGACGAAAACCAAGATGATTAACCTCCTCCTTTATTAGCCATGATGAATCTTCTACAGGTCATCCTTTCCATTTGACCAAATATTTTTTATATTTTCTGCTCCTTGTGCTTCTGCCAACACGACTATCCAGTATATCTTCGATCTCCTTAGTGTCTGAACTAGTTGCTGGAATACTCCACTGTGTTGCTGTAATCTCATCTTCAACACCTCCTTCATGATACTCTATCAGATCTAAAATGTTAAACACTAGTGAAATATTTAGCTCAGTAGGCAATTCTACCTCATATGCATTTCTTGAATCATGCTTTTTCAGTATCCTACACGGTCCAAACTTCTTCATTTTCAGCTTGTTATATGTACCAACCAGAAATCGCTCCTTCCGCAAATGAACCATGACTTCATCACCAACCTGAAATTCTTTATACCTCCTTTTCTCATCTGCCTTAGCTTTATACTCTGCATTCATCTTGGTAATATGCTTCCTCACCTCCTCATAGATGTTCTTCAAGTGTTCTGCAAAATCCTCAGCTTCAACACTACTTATTTCTCCTTTATCTATCTTCCTCAATTCAGATGCATTTCTTGGACTACTTCCATATACAATCTGGAATGGTGATTTACCAGTGCTCCTATTGATAGAATTATTGTATGCAAATTTCGCCTGTGGTAAAATCAAATCCCATCTTGTTGGCTTATTTCCAACCAAACATCTCAGCAAATTTCGCAATTTCTTATTCACAACCTCTGTCTGTCCATCAGTTTGTGGATGATGTGATGAACTAAACTTCAAATCTGTCTTCAACTTCTCCCACAATGTACGCCAGAAATATTCAACAAACTTAGTGTCTCTATCTGAAACTATAGTCTTTGGCAAACCATGAAGTCTCACTATTTCTCTAAAAAACAATTCTGCTACATGAACAACATCATTAGTCTTCTTGTAGGGAATAAAATATGTCATCTTTGAAAATCTATCAACTACCACAATAATTGAATCGTGTCCCCGCGATGTCCTCGGTAAACCAAGAACAAAGTCCATGCTGATATCCTCTCAAGGCTTCTCTCATACAGGTAATGGCTGATACAACCTTATATTCTGCTTCACTCCTTTCACCATCTGACATACTCTGCAACTCTGTACAAACTTCTTCACATCTTGCTGCAACTATGGCCAATAATAATTCTCACTAACCAAACCAACAGTTTTATCACGACCAAAATGTCCAGCCAATCCTCTGCTATGCTTCTCCTTGATGAGATTCTCCCTCATAGAACTTCGTGGAATGCACAACTGACTCCCTCTTAATAGCATATCATCCTGGATGATGAAATCCAACCATTTCGTCCTGTCTAGAGTAACAGGTTCTATACAAGCTTTCCAAGCTTCACCAAAATCAAGATCCTCTGGATATAAATTCTTGAGTTCTTTGAACCCAACCACTTCAATCTACTTTTCTGTCAGCAATAGTTGCCTTCTGCTAAGAGCATCTGCAACCCTATTAAACTTTCCACTCCTGTGTTTCAAAATAAATGTATAACTCTGCAAAAACTCAACCTATTTTAAATGTCTTTGATTCAATTTTTCTTGACTATTCAAATTTCGCAAAGCTTGATGATCAGTATACAAAACAAACTCCTTAGGAAGCAGATAGTGCCTCCTCTTTTTCAATGCCTGAACTATAGCATAAAATTTCTGATCATAAACAGAATATTTTCTCTTGGCATCATTTAATTTCTCACTGAAAAAAGCAATAGGTTTACCTTCTTGGCTCATAACAGCTCCTATTGCAGTACCACTAGTATCACAATCTACTTGAAACACCTTATTAAAATCTAGAATTGCTAAAACAGGTTATTCTGTAACTTTTTTTTTCAACAATTAAAAATTCTTTTCTGCCCCATTAGTCCACTTAAACTCTTTTCTATCCCATCTCATTGTTTCAGTCAAGGGTCCACAAATACTGCTAAAATTTTTGATAAAATTTCTGTAACAACTTGCTAGACCATGAAAAGATCTTACCTCAATATCACTCCTCGGAGTAGGCCATTCAAGGATAGCATGTACCTTCTCTGGGTCCATTTTTAAACCTTCTACTGAAACTACAAATCCCAAATACACAAACTCTTTCTTCACAAAACTGCACTTCTTCAAATTAATCAACAATTTCTCATCTCTCAACTTCTCAAACACCATATGAATATGCATCATATGTTCCTCCAATGTCTTGCTAAAAATCAAAATATCATGTAGATAAACAATGACAAACTTATCCAAAAATTCTTTTAAAACCTCGTTCATGAGCCGTATGAAAGTGCTCGATGCATTGGTTAGCCCAAAAGGCATGACTAACCACTCATACAGTCCTTCCTTTGTCTTGAAGGCAGTCTTCCATTCATCTCCTTCTCTGATCCAAATCTGATGATATCCACTTTTACGATCTATCTTTGAAAAATACACAGCTCCACTCAAACAGTCCATAATATCATCCATTCGTGGCAATGGAAACCTGTACTTGATTGTGATCTTGTTTATTGCCCTAGAATTTGTACACATCCTCCATTATCCATTCTTCTTTGGTGCTAATACCGCTAGTATAGCATAGGGACTCAGACTCTCATGGATCAATCCTTTCTGTAACAACTCATGTACTTGTCTGTTCAACTCCTCACTTTCTGCAGGTGTCATTCTGTGTGTTTCCTTGTTCGGCAAACTCACTCCTGAGATCAAGTCCATCTGGTGACTGATCTTCCTGACTGGTGGTAATTGATCAGGCACGTTATCGGATACAATATCCTGAAACTCATTCAATAAATCTGCAACTTCTATAGGAACATCTTCTACTTTCTCTTTACCAGCTTTTGAAATTAAAGTAAAACATACATGCTCATGCCTCATACCATCTAGGAAATTTCTTCCATCAACAAAAGTTATCCTTGCATTACCACATACCTTTTCTTCGGTCTCCTTCAATGGTTTTATCTTATGTCGCACTCCATCCTTTGTCAGGGAATAGGTATTGTCACGACCATCATGTACAGCACATCTGTCAAACTGTCATGGTCTACCCAACAACATATGACATGCATCCATAGATATGATATCACACAATACCTCATCTTGGTATCCACCAATCTTGAACTTTACTAGGCATTGTTCATTGACCATGACTTTGTGGTCATCCTGTACCTAGGCAATCCGATATGGATGTGGGTGTTTTTGTCTCTTGAGCTTCAACTTTGTCACCATCTCTTCTGACACCAAATTGTTAGTGCTTCCACTATCAATGATCACATCACAACATTTACCTTCACACTTGCACCTGGTGCGAAACAGACTCTTCCTTTGCTCAGGTTCATTCTCACCACTCAACACGACTCTTCTGTTAATCAACGTTTCTCCTCTTTCAACATCTTCAAAATTTGATGATCTGGCATCTTCATCTACATGTGCAACTCTGGCTTGGTCTTCATTTCTCCTGTCTGTTCTGCCTTGGCTCTGAGGACATTGAAATGCCCTATGACCTTCTTCTCCACAGTGAAAATATGTTCCACGGAAGCCTCCTCTTCCAGATCCTTGTCCTCTTCCTCTTCCTCTCTGATCTCTATTATTCTGATCCTCGAAGCAATTAGAATTATTTCCACGCTTATTCTGACTGCTACTGATGTCATCCTTCTTTTTTGGATCTTCATTTCGGCCACCATATGACCGTCCACTAGATTGTCCACCGCGACCTCTTCTATTTTATCTGATCTCCAATTTCTTGTTTAGTTTTTCCTCTACTTTTAGGGCAAACTGGTATGCCTCTTTAATACTG
Organism: Chamaecyparis obtusa; assembly: GCA_027943335.1. NCBI lineage: Eukaryota > Viridiplantae > Streptophyta > Pinopsida > Cupressales > Cupressaceae > Chamaecyparis > Chamaecyparis obtusa. The sequence continues at coordinate 158,062 of BSBK01009129.1, forward strand.
TTCATTCGAACCAAATTCAGCTTCTCCTGAATGCTTGGCCTTAACCCATTAAGGTATCGGACAACTTTCTCCTTATCAGCTTCTGCATGGCCTGTTCTGATGAGAAGTCGATAGAACTCTTCTGTATACTCCTGAATAGATCTTCCTGCTTGCTTCAAACTCTGCATTTTCTTTAGTAGATCAAGCTCATAATCAACAGGAATGAACTGTCCCTTCAATTTATCCACCATCCGATCCCATCTTATGATTTTATCTTTCCCTCTTCTATTTCACTCTAATTTAATTTCTTGCCACCAGATCTTCGCATGACCTTTCAGTCTAGCCTTCGCAAATTTGACCCTATTAGGATCCTCAACATCTTCATACTCAAAATATTTCTCACATTCATTGATCCAGTCGATCAATTCGTCTGGGTTAAAATTTTTAGAAAATGTAGGAACCTCAATCTTAGGTCTTTTCCCAATCTTGGAAATCGCCTGAAAAAATCTTTCTTCCTCCTCGTTCACAATTTCAACTTCCTCTTCTTGATATTCTTCTTCAGCTTCATCCTCGCTTTCATCTCTGACATTAAGATTCATTCCTCTACGAATCTCTTCTTGTAATGCTCACACTTGTCTCTGCAGCTCTCTAACCTCAGGTGTTACAGCACCAGCTCTTCCGCCACGTTCTCTTCATGGAGGCATTTTCGTGATGCATGCTGAAACCTTAGCCACGGTCCTACTGCAAACTACCTCACAGTCGGCGATCTATTTACACACTCAAGAACTCCTGCTCTGATACCACTTGATGAAGGGTGCTCCCCTTAATACCACAACCGCATAAGAGAAATAGAGAAATAACAACAACAATATGCAAGAATAGAAAATTGGCTTCTTATTATCTCCACAAATGTGGAATTACAAACTTTTAGAATTACAATATGCAAAGCCACATGGGCATTCCCTTACAATATTCTATAGGACAAAGCCTCGAATCAATACCCAGATCTACTACCCAGAACTATTTTGAGCTGCCTAAGACAATAATACAGCCTTTCTTATATAGACAATTTTCCACCGCCTGGGAAGTTTTCAAAATTTTAGCCAATAAGGCCGACCAAACTTAGAATTATTTTAGTTTACATTTTATTACATCATAGTAAGCTCAAGATAACCTTTGAAACCCGAACAAAAATTTTGAAGAAAATTATTTTTTGCCATTTCGGGTGGCCCAACTTCCGAAGACCATAAGTCATCACCAGTTGACCCGATCGGATTTTTTATAACCCCATTTAAGAAATTCCATGAAGCGCTCTACAGGCTTAACCGACGCAAGCGCTCGTCACGCAAATTTTCGACCTCATCCGGGGCCTCTAAAGCCTTCAAAACTGAGTTCGAAGTTTCTGTACCCTGCTGCCAATATCAAAAATCTTCAATATCTTACAATATACACTTGATCTGGCAATGAAACTTTACTGGTAGACTTATATGACCAAAATGAACCTCTAAGAAAGAAATCAGATCATTCTGAGCACATACAAAAATTACCAAAATAGTAACTTTTCATAAATAGCAACTTTGCACAAAATAGCCCTTATTGAATATAAAAATAGAAATATTTTTATTTTTTTGGGTGATGCAAGATTGCTCTTACACGCAGGATGCTCCTGCATTAGACACCTAGGCTAATTTGATAAGTGACCCTGTCACGACTCAGGTGTGCAGAGGAAAACCAAGATGATTAACCTCCTCCTTTGTTAGCCATGATGAATCTTCTCAAGGTCATCCTTTCCATTTGACCAAATATTCTTCATATGTTCTGCTCCTTGTGCTTCTGCCAACATGACTGTCCAGTATATCTTTGATCTCCTTAGTGTCTGAACTAGTTCCTAGAATACTCCACTGTGCTGCTGTAATTTCATCTTCAACACCTCCTTCATGATACTCTGTCAGATCTGAAATGTTAAACACTAGTGAAATATTTAGCTCAGTAGGCAATTCTACCTTATATGCATTTTTTGAATCATGCTTCTTCAGTATCCTACACGGTCTAAACTTCTTCATTTTCAGCTTGTTATATGTACCAACAGGAAACCGCTCCTTCCCCAAATGAACTATGACTTCATCACCAAGCTGAAATACCTTATACTTCCTTTTCTCATCTGCCTTAGCCTTATACTATGCATTCATTTTGGTAATATGCTTCCTCACCTCCTCATGGATGTTCTTCAAGTGTTCTGCAAAATCTTCAGCTTCAGCACTACTTATTTCTCCTTTATCTATCTTCCTCAATTCAGATACATTTCTTGGACTACTTCCATATACAATCTGGAATGGTGATTTACCAGTGCTCCTATTGACAGAATTATTGTATGCAAATTCTGCCTATGATAAAATCAAATTCTATCCTGTTGGCTTATCTCCAACCAAACATCTCAGCAAATTTCTCAAACTCCTATTCACCACCTCTGTTTGTCTATCAGTCTGTAGATGATGTGATGAACTAAACTTCAAATCTGTCTTCAACTTCTTCCACAATGTACGCCAAAAATATCTAACAAACTTAGTGTCTCTATCCGAAACTATGGTCTTTGGCAAACCATGAAGTCTCACTACTTCTCTAAAAAATAATTCTGCTACATGAATAGCATCATTAGTCTTCTTGCAGGGAATAAAATGTGTCATCTTTGAAAATCTGTCAACTACCACAAAAATTGAATCGTGTCCCCGCTGTGTCTTCGGTAAACCAAGAACAAAGTCCATGCTGATATCCTCCCAAGGCTTCTCTGGTACAGGTAATGGTGGATACAACCCTGTATTCTGCTTCACTCCTTTCACCATCTGACATACTCTGCAACTCTGTACAAACTTCTTCACATCTTGCTGCAACTGTGGCCAATAATAATTCTCACTAACCAAACCAAGGGTATTATCACGACCAAAATGTCTAGCCAATCTTCTGCTATGCTTCTCCTTGATGAGATTCTCCCTCATAGAGCTTCGTGGAATGCACAACTGACTCCCTCTTAATAGCATATCATCCTGGATGATGAAATCTAACTATTTCGTCCTGTCTAGAGTAACAGGTTCTGTACAAGCTTTCCAAGCTTCACCAAAATCAAGATCCTCTGGATATAAATTTTTGAGTTCCTTGAACCCAACCACTTCAATCTGCATTTCTGTCAGCAATAGTTGCCTTCTGCTAAGAGCATCTGCAACCCTATTAGACTTTCCACTCATGTGTTTTAAAACAAATGTATAACTTTGCAAAAACTCAACCCATTTCAAATGCCTTTGATTCAATTTTTCTTGACTATTCAAATTTCGCAAAGCTTGATGATCAGTATACAAAACAAACTCCTTAGGAAGTAGATAGTGCCTCCACTTTTTCAATGCCTGAACTATAGCATAAAATTCCTGATCATAAACAGAATATTTTCTCTTGGCATCATTTAATTTCTCACTGAAATAAGCAACAGGTTTACCTTCTTGGCTCATAACAGCTCCTATTGCAGTACCACTAGCATCACAATCTACTTGAAACACCTTATTAAAATCTGGAAGTGCTAAAACAGGTTATTCTGTAACTTTTTTTTTCAACAATTGAAAACTCTTTTCTACCCCATTAGTCCACTTAAACTCTTTTCTATCCCCTCTCATTGTTTCAGTCAAGGGTCCACAAATACTGCTAAAATTTTTGATAAACTTTCTGTAAAAACTAAATAGACCATGAAAAGATCTTACCTCAGTAGCACTCCTCGGAGTAGGCCATTCAAGGATAGCCTGTACCTTCTCTGGGTCCATTTTTAGACCATTTTCTGAAACTACAAAATTCCAAATACACTAACTCTTTCTTCACAAAACTGCACTTCTTCAAATTAATCAATAATTTCTCATCTCTCAACTTCTCAAACACCATATAAATATACATCATATGTTCGTCTAATGTCTTGCTAAAAATCAAAATATCATCTAGGTAAACAATAACAAACTTACCCAGAAATTCTTTTAGAACCTCGTTCATGAGCCACATGAAAGTGCTCGGTGCATTGGTTAGCCCAAAAGGCATGACTAACCACTCATACAGTCCTTCCTTTGTCTTGAAGGCAGTCTTCCATTCATCTCCTTCTCTGACCCAAATCTGATGATATCCACTTTTCAGATCTATCTTTAAAAAATACATAGCTCCACTCAAACAGTCCATAATATCATCCATTCGTGGCAATGTAAACCTGTACTTGATTGTGATCTTGTTTATTGCCCTAGAATCTGTACACATCCTCCATTCTCCATTCTTCTTTGGTGCTAATACCGTTAGTACAGCACAGGGACTCAGACTCTCACGGTTCAATCCTTTCTGTAATAACTCATGTACTTGTCTATTCAACTCCTCACTTTTTGCAGGTGTCATTCTGTGTGCTGCCTTGTTCGGCAAACTCACTCTTGGGATCAAGTCCATTTGGTGACTGATCTTCTTGACTGGCGGTAATCGATCAGGCACGTTATCGGATACAATATCCTGAAACTCATTCAACAAATCTACAACTTCTATAGGAACATCTTCTACTTCTTCTTTACCAACTTTTAGAATTAAAGAAAAACATAAATGCTCATGCCTCATACCATCTAGGAAATTTCTTCCATCAAAAAAAGTTATCCTTGCATTACCACATACCTTTTATTTGGTCTCCTTCAATGGTTTTAGCTTATGTCACACTCCATCCTTTGTTAGGGAATAGGTATTCGCACGACCATCATGTACAGCACATCTGTCAAACTGTCATAGTCTACCCAACAACATATGACATGCATCCATAGATATGATATCACATAATACCTCATCTTGGTATCCACCAATCTTGAGCTTTACTAGGCATTGTTCATTGACCATGACCTTGTGGTCATCCTTTACCCAGGCAATCCGATATGGATGTGGGTGTTTCTGTCTCTTGAGCTTCAACTTTGTCACCATCTCTTTTGACACTAAATTGTCAGTGCTTCCACTATCACTGATCACATCACAACATTTACCTTCACACTTGCACGTGGTGTGAAACAGGCTCCTCCTTTGCTCAGGTTCATTCTCACCACTCAACAGGACTCTTCTGTTAATCAACGTTTCTCCTTTTTCAGCATCTTTAGAATTTGATGATCTGGCATCTTCATCTACATGTACAACTCTGGCCTGGCCTTCATTTCTCCTGTCTCTTCTGCCTTGGCACTGAGGACATTCAAATGCCCTATGACCTTCTTCTCCATAGTGAAAATATGTTCCACGGAAGCCTCCTCTTCTAGATCCTTGTCCTCTTCCTTTTCCTCTCTGATCTCTATTATTCTGATTTTGGAAGCGATTGAAATTATTTTCACACTAATTCTGACTGCTACTGGCCTCATCCTTCTTTTTTGGATCTTCATTTCGGCCACCATATGACCGTCCACCAGATCGTCCACCACGACCTCTTCTGTTTTGTCTGCTCTCAAACTTCTTGTTCAGCTTTTCCTCTACTTTTAGGACAAACTGGTAGGCCTCTTTAATACTCTTCATTCGAACCAGATTCAGCTCCTCCTAAATGCTTGGCCTTAACCCATTAAGGTATCGGGAAACTTTCTCCTTATCAGCTTCTGCATGGCCTGTTCTGATGAGAAGTCGATATAACTCCTCTGTATACTCCTGAACAGATCTTCTTGCTTACTTCAAACTCTGCATTTTATTTAGTAGATCAAGCTCATAATCAACAGGAATGAACTGTCGTTTCAATTTATCCACCATCCGATCCCATCTTGTGATTTTATCTTTCCCTCTTCTATTTCGCTCCAATTGAATTTCTTGCCACTAGATCTTCGCATGACCTTTCAGTCTAGCCTTCACAAATTTGACACTATTAGGATCCTCAACATCTTCATACTCAAAATATTCCCAATCTTGAAAATCGCCCGAAAAAGTCTTTCTTCCTCTTGGTTCACAATTTCAACTTCCCCTTCTTGATATTCTTCTTCGGTTTCATCCTCGCTTTCGCTTCTGACATTAAGATTTATTCCTCTACAAATCTCTTATTGTAATTCTTGCACTTGTCTCTGCAGCTCTCTAACCTCAGGTGTTACAGCACCAGCTCTTCCGCTACGTTCTCTTCGTGGAGGCATTTTTGAGATGCACGCTGAAACCTTAGCCATGGTCCTGGTGCAAACTGCCTCACAGTCGGTGATCTGTTTATACACTCAAGAACTCCTACTCTGATACCACTTAATGAAGGGTGCTCCCCTTAATACCACAACCACATAAGAGAAATAGATAAACAACAACAACAATATGCAAGAACAGAAAATTGGCTTCTTATTATCTCCACAAATGTGGAATTACAAACTTTCAGAATTACAATATGCAAAGCCACATGGGCATTCCATTACAATATTCTATAGGACAAAGCCTCAAATCAATACCCAGATCTACTACCCAGAACTATTCTGAACTGCCTAAGACAATAATACAGCCTTCTTTATATAGGCAATTTTTCACCGCTTGGGAAGGTTCCAGAATTTTAGCCAATAAGGCCGACCAAACTTAAAATTATTTTATTTTACATTTTATTAAATCATAGTCAGCTCAAGATAACCTTTGAAATCCGAACAGAAATTTTGAAGAAAATTATTTTCCGTCATTTCGGGTGGCCGAACTTCCGAAGACCATAAGTCATCACCAGTTGACCCGATCGACTATTATAACCCCATTTTAGAAATGCCACAAAGCGCTCTACAGGTGTGACCCGTGAAAGTGCCCGTCATCCAAATTTTTGACCTCATCTGGGGCTTATAAAGGTTTCAAAACTGAGTTTGAAGTTTCTATACCTTGTTGCCAATACCGAAAATCTTCAATATCTTACAATATACACTTGATCTGGCAATGAAACTTTACTGCCAGACTTATATGACCAAAATGAACCTCCAAGAAAGAAATCAGATCATTCTGAGCACATACAAAAATTACCAAAATAGTAACTTTCCATAAATAGCAACTCTGCACAAAATAGCACTTATTGAATATAAAAATAGAAATTTTTATTTTTTTTGGTGTGATTCAAGATTGCTCTTACACCCAGGATGCTCCTGCATCAGACACCCAGGGTAATTTGAGAAGTGACCCTGTCACGACTCAGGTGTGCAGAGGAAAACCAAGATGATTAACCTCCTCCTTTGTTAGCCATGATGAATCTTCTATAGGTCATCCTTTCCATTTGACCAAATATTCTTCATATGTCCTACTCCTTGTGCTTCTACCAACACAACTATCCAGTATATCTTTGATCTCCTTAGTGTTTGAACTAGTTGCTGGAATACTCCACTGTGCTGTTGTAATCTCATCTTCAACACCTCCTTCATGATATTTTGTCAGATTTGAAATGTTAAACATTGGTGAAATATTTAGCTCAGTAGGCAATTCTACCTCATATGTATTTCTTGAATCATGCTTCTTCAGTATCCTACATGGTCTAAACTTCTTCATTTTCAGCTTGTTATATTACCAACCGGAAACCACTCCTTCCGCAAATGAACCATGGCTTCATCACCAACCTAAAATTTCTTATACCTCATTTTCTCATCTGCCTTAGCCTTATACTGTGCATTCATCTTGGTAATATGCTTCCTCACCTCCTCATGGATGTTCTTCAAGTGTTCTACAAAATCTTCAGCTTCAGCACTACTTATTTCTCTTTTATCTATCTTCCTCAATTCAGATGCATTTCTTGGACTACTTCCATCTACAATCTAGAATGGTGATTTACCAGTGCTCCTATTGATAGAATTATTGTATGCAAATTCCGCCTATGGTAAAATCAAATCCCATCCTGTTGGCTTATCTCCAACCAAACATCTCAGCAAATTTTTCAAACTCTTATTCACCACCTCTGTCTGTCCATCAGTCTGTGGATGATGTGATGAACTAAACTTCAAATCTGTCTTCAACTTCTTCCACAATGTACGCCAGAAATATCCAACAAACTTAGTGTCTCTATCTAAAACTATGGTCTTTGGCAAACCATGAAGTCTCACTACTTCTCTGAAAAATAATTCTGCTACATGAACAGCATCATTAGTTTTCTTGCATGGAATAAAATATGCCATATTTGAAAATCTGTCAACTACCACAAAAATTGAATCGTGTCTCCACTGTGTCTTCGGTAAACCAAGAACAAAGTCCATGCTGATATCCTCCCAAGTCTTGTCTGATACAGGTAATGGCTGATACAACCCTGTATTTTGTGTCACTCCTTTCGTCATCTGACATACTCTACAACTCTGTACAAACTTCTTCACATCTTGCTGCAACTGTGGCCAATAATAATTCTCACTAACTAAACCAAGGGTTTTATCACGACCAAAATGTCCAGCCAATCCTCCGCTATGCTTCTCCTTGATTAGATTCTCCCTCATAGAACTTCGTGGAATGCACAACTGACTCCCTCTGAATAGCATATCATCCTGGATGATGAAATCCAACTATTTCATCCTGTCTAGAGTAACAAGTTCTGTACAAACTTTCCAAGCTTCACCAAAATCAAGATCTTTTGGATATAAATTCTTGAGTTCCTTGAACCAAACCACTTCAATCTACATTTCTGTCAGCAATAGTTGCCTTCTGCTAAGAGCATCTGCAACCCTATTAGACTTTCCACTCCTGTGTCTCAAAACAAATGTATAACTCTGCAAAAACTCAACCCATTTCAAATGCTTTAGATTTAATTTTTCTTGACTATTCAAATATTGCAAAGCTTGATGATCAGTATACAAAACAAACTCATTAGGAAGCAGATAGTGCCTCCACTTTTTCAATGCCTGAACTATAGCATAAAATTTCTGATCATAAGTAGAATATTTTCTCTTGGCATCATTTAATTTCTCACTGAAATAAGCAACAGGTTTACCTTCTTGGCTCATAACAACTCCTATTGCAGTACCACTAAGATCACAATCTACTTGAAACACCTTATTAAAATTTGGAAGTGCTAAAATAGGTTGTTCTGTAACTTTTTATTTCAACAATTGAAAACTCTTTTCTACCCCATTAGTCCACTTAAACTCTTTTCTATCCCCTCTCATTGTTTCAGTCAAGGGTCCACAAATACTGCTAAATTTTTTGATAAAATTTCTGTAAAAACTAACTAGACCATGAAAAGATCTTACCTCATTAGCACTCCTCGGAGTAGGCCATTCAAATATAGCCTGTACCTTCTCTGGGTCCATTTTTAGACTTTCTGCTAAAACTACAAATCCTAAATACACTAACTCTTTCTTCACAAAACTGCACTTCTTCAAATTAATCAATAATTTCTCATCTCTCAACTTCTCAAACACCATACGAATATGCATCATATGTTCCTCCAATGTCTTGCTAAAAATCAAAATATCATCTAGGTAAACAATGACAAACTTACCTAGAAATTCTTTTAGAACCTCGTTCATGAGCCGCATGAAAGTGCTCGGTGCATTGGTTAGCCCAAAAGGCATGACTAACAACTCATACAATCCTTCCTTTGTCTTGAAGATAGTCTTCCATTCATCTTCTTTTCTGATCTGAATCTGATGATATCCACTCTTCAGATCTATCTTTAAAAAATACATAGCTCCACTCAAACAGTCCATAATATCATCCATTCGTGGCAATGAAAACCTGTACTTGATTGTGATCTTGTTTATTGCCCTAGAATCTGTACACATTCTCCATTCTCCATTCTTCTTTGGTGCTAATACCGCTGGTACAGCACAGGAACTCAGACTTTCACGGATCAATCCTTTCTGTAACAACTCATGTACTTGTCTGTTCAACTCCTCACTTTCTGCAGGTGTCATTCTATGTGCTACCTTGTTCGTCAAACTCGCTCCTAGGATCAAGTCCATCTGGTGACTGATCTTCCTGACTGGTGGTAATCGATCAGGCACGTTATCGGATATAATATCCTGAAACTCATTCAACAAATCTGCAACTTTTACAGGAACATCTTCTACTTTCTCTTTACCAACTTTTAGAATTAAAGCAAAACATACATGCTCATGCCTCATACCATCTAGGAAATTTTTTTCATCAACAAAAGTTATCCTTGCATTACCACATACTTTTTCTTCGGTCTCCTTCAATGGTTTTAGCTTATGTCGCACTCCATCTTTTGTCAAGGAATAGGTATTCGCACGACCATATGACCGTCCACCAGATTGTCTACCGCGACCTCTTCCATTTTGTCTGCTCTCAAACTTCTTGTTCAGCTTTTCCTCTACTTTTAGGGAAAACTGGTATGCCTCTTCAATACTCTTCATTCAAACCAGATTCAGCTCCTCCTAAATACTTGGCCTTAACCCATTAAGGTATCGGGCAACTTTCTTCTTATCAGCTTCTGCATGGCCTGTTCTCATGAGAAGTCGATAGAACTCTTCTGTATACTCCTGAACAGATCTTCCTGCTTCCTTCAAACTCTGCATTTTCTTTAGTAGATCAAGCTCATAATCAACAGGAATGAACTGTCGCTTCAATTTATCCACCATCCGATCCCATCTTGTAATTTTATCTTTCCCTCTTCTATTTCGCTCCAATTGAATTTCTTGCCACCAGATCTTCGCATGACCTATCAGTCTAGCCTTCGCAAATTTGACCCTATCAGGATCCTCAACATCTTCATTCTCAAAATATTCCTCACATTCATTGATCCAGTCGATCAATTCCTCTGGGTTAAGATTTTCAGAAAATGTAGGAACCTCAATTTTAGGTCTTTTTCCAATTTTGGAAATCGCCTGAAAAAGTCTTTCTTCCTCTTGGTTCACAATTTCAACATTCCCATTCTTGATATTCTTCTTCGGCTTCATCCTCGCTTTCGTCTCTGACATTAAGATTCATTTCTCTACGAATCTCTTCTTGTAATGCTCGCACTTGTCTCTACAGCTCTCTAACCTCAGATGTTACAGCACCAGCTCTTCCGCCACGTTCTCTTCGTGGAGGCATTTTCGCGATGCGCGCTAAAACCCTAGCTACGATCTTGGTGCAAACTACCTCACAGTCGGCGATCTATTTACACACTCAAGAACTCCTGCTCTGATACCACTTGATGAAGGGTGCTCCCCTTCATACCACAACCATATAAGAGAAATAGAGAAACAACAACAACAATATGCAAGAACAAAAAATTGGCTTCTTATTATCTCCACAAATGTGGAATTATAAACTTTCAGAATTACAATATGCAAAGCCACATGGGCATTCTCTTACAATATTCTATAGGACAAAGCCTCAAATCAATACCTAGATCTACTACCCAGAACTATTCTGAACTGTCTAAAATAATAATACAGCCTTCCTTATATAGGTAATTTTTCACCGCCTGAGAAGGTTCCATAATTTTAGCCAATAAGGCCGACCAAACTTAGAATTATTTTATTTTACATTTTATTACATCATAGTCGGCTCAAGATAACCTTTGAAACCCGAACAAAAATTTTGAATAAAATTATTTTCTGCCATTTCGGGTGGCCCAACTTCTGAAGACCATAAGTCATCACCAGTTGACCCGATCGGCTATTATAACCCCATTTCAGAAACGTCACGAAGCGCTCTACATGCTTGACCAGCGCTAGTGCTCGTCACCCAAATTTTTGACCTCATCCGGGGCCTCTAAAACCTTCAAAACTGAGTTTGAAGTTTCTGTACCCTGCTGTTACCGAAAATCTTCAATATCTTACAATATACACTTGATCTGGTAATGAAACTTTACTGGTAGACTTATATGACCAAAATGAACCTCCAAGAAAGAAATCAGATTATTCTGAGCACATATAAAAATTATCAAAATAGTAACTTTTCATAAATAGCAACTCTGCACAAAATAGCCCTTATTAAATATAAAAATAAAATTTTTTTATTTTTTTTTTGGGTGATGCAAGATTGCTCTTACACCTAGGATGCTCCTGCATCATATATACATATATATACATATATTACATACATATATATATATATACACATATATACATACATATATACATATATATATATATACATATATGTATATATATATATATATGTATATATATATATATATATATGTATATATATATATAAATATATACACATATATATACATATATATACATATAGATATATATATATACATATATATATATATACATATATATATATATACATATATATATATATATACATATATATATACATATATATATATATACATATATAATATATATATACATATATATATACATATATATATATATATATATATATATATATATACATATATATATATATATATATATATACATATATATATATACATACATACATATATATACATATATACATATACACATATACACATATACATACATATATATATATAAATATACATACATATATATATATATATCTGTATATATATATACATGTATATATATGTATATGTATGTATATATACATACATACATACATACATACATACATACATACATACATACATACATACATATATATATATATATATATATATATATATATATATATATATATGATGCAGGAGCATCCTGGGTGTAAGAGCAATCTTGCATCACCCAAAAAAAAATATTTTTATTTTTTATTCAATAAAGGCTATTTTGTGCAGAGCTGCTATTTATGGAAAGTTACTATTTTTGGTAATTTTTGTATGTGCTCACAATGATCTGATTTCTTTCTTGGAGGTTCATTTTGGTCATATAAGTCTGTCAGTAAAGTTTCATTGCTAGATCAAGTGTATATTGGAAGATATTGAAGATTTTCGGTATTGGCAGTAGGGTACAGAAACTTTGAACTCAGTTTTGAAGGCTTTAGATGCCCTAGACGAGGTCAAAAATTTGGGTGATGGGTGCTTGCGTGGATCAAGCCTGTGGAGAAGTTCGTGGCATTTCCGAAAATGGGGTTATAATAGCCGATCGGGTCAACTGGTGATGACTTATGGTCTTCGGAAGTTGGGCCACCTGAAATGGCGAAAAATAATTTTCTTCAAAATTTCTGTTTAGGTTTCAAAGGTTATCTTGAGCCGACTATGATGTAATAAAATGTAAAATAAAATAATTCTAAGTTTGGTCGGCCTTAGTGGCTAAAATTCTGGAACCTTCCCAAGCGGTGGAAAATTGCGTATATAAGGAAGGCTGTATTATTGTATTAGACAGTTCAGAATAGTTTTGGGTAGTAGATTTGGGTATTGATTCGAGACTTTGTCCTACAGAATATTGTAAAGGAATACCCATGTGGCTTTGCATATTGTAATTCTGAAAGTTTGTAATTCCACATTTGTGGAAATAATAAGAAGCCAATTTTCTGTTCTTGCATATTATTGTTGTTGTTTCTCTATTTCTGTTATGTGTTTGTAGTATTAAGGGGGAGCACCCTTCATCAATATATATATATATATATATATATATATATATATACACACACATGTATACATACATATATACACATGTATACATACATATATATATACATGTCTATACTTGTATATATATACATGTCTATACTTGTGTATATATATATATATATATAGACATGTATATATATAGACATACGTATATATATGTATATGTATACAAATACATATACATATATATATATACATACATACATACATATACATATACATATACATACATACATACATGTATGTATGTATGTATGTATGTATGTATGTATGTATGTATGTATGTATGTATATATATATGTATATCTATATATATCTATATATATATATGTATGTATATATGTATATACATATATACATACATATACATATACATATATATATATATATATATCTGTGTGTGTGGTGTGTGTATATGTGTATATGCGTATATGTATATATGTGTATATATATATATATATGTGTGTGTGTGTGTGTATGTATGTATGTATGTATGTATGTATGTATTATCAAAGATTTTTTGGTCATTTTGGCTAATACTAATTAACAATTTCAGAATTCAAGCCTAGATATCTGAATTCTAGATTTGGTCAATTTATTCCTAAATTTGATTATATAGAAGTGATTGGTTTAGTTAATCTAATTTCTGAATCCTTATCTAAAAAGATGTATGAGATATGTTCTAGTCATTATTATAGCTTCAAGATTGGAAATAGAAACAAGAGTCTAGCTAGTTTAAATGCGTTTAAGCTAAAATGTTTTCCTGAAATAGATTTAATGATTTTATGGCTATAAGGATTACTAACCAAAGTTATATATACTCATTTGCATATAGAATGGAAAACTAAAATCAAGTGGCTTTAGATATGGTTTATGTAGTGGTATTATGTGTGCGGGAAAAACTTAATGGAAACAACACTCAAAGAGCTCGAAATAAAGAATAAGGAACACTAGAACATATCGAAATTATGCTATCAAGGGCTATGGCTAAACAGGGCATGTAGATTTAGAACCTACATAACAATTTTCTAGATAATGAGATTAAGGGAATGTCCTTAATTCTTCAAGCTCTATAAATGAAGGTATGCCTTCACATGTATCTATAAATGAGGGAATGACTACATTAATATTATTTTGTACTTTAAAATCTAGACCTTGGGTCCTATGAAAGACTAGAGGTTTTCTTCTCCATTCTTTCCTACTAGTGCCCGCGCAAAATGGAGACATTTGTAACTTTTAAAAAAAAATTAACATAATACATGGGCTTTAGCCTTTTACCGATAAAAAAAAAAATTAAAAAAATCAGCATCTCTAAAAAAGTGTAACCCACTATTTTTGGGGTCACCCACACATAAGATCATAAAAATACAAAAATTAATCTACATCTAAATCAAATTTATATATCTACCATTGTGTGGCACATGATTTTCTTTGGTTCATCAAAGTTAATAATTTCAACTAAAATCTATTAATTGTGAATCTATGAATTCATATTTAATATCCTCAAGAGAAGTACTCATTGCAATGTATTAACTCATTAATAATTATAAAATCTTTATTTTCTTCTAATATTAAGTCATTAACAATAAGTGTCATTGAAGATATTTGAAGAGCCTATCATGATAATTACATTAACTTGTGATCTAAGATAGCTAGATAGAACTTAGAGTTTATCACTTGTAGAGTGGCGTTCTTTTTCAAGACTCTTATAAATTTGATATGTTGCAAGAAATCTTGTTTTAAAGATTGAGAAGTTCTATTAAATTAACAATTTGAAGACTAAAATCAATAATCAAATATATGCAAGGTGGAGTCCTTAACATGAAATTGAATTAGAAGTTTTTTTTAGGCCAAGGAATCTAAATTTTGAAGGCTTAGAAACTCAATTCAAAGAGCATTCATAATATAAAATATGAGATAAACACTCTACTAACCAACATTAAAAATGAAAATTAATTATTTAGAGAATAAACTTCTAAATCAAATACATGAATTAAAAGACATTGTAAATAAGTCCTTCTCAAAGGATGAAGAATAAGACTTTGAAATAACATATCTATTTTTTGAGAACATTAAAACAACTTAAGAACCATCTAATAAACTATTATAATATATAAAGGACCCTATTTTAAATAATAAAACCCAAAATCAGCTACACAAAAGATGAAGGCCATAAGAATACCATCAAAACATGACCAATTTTGAATAAATCAAGTTCTTATTTATTGATTTTTTAAAAAAATAGAAGAATTGAGTATAGCCTCCCTTATAAATTATAATGCATTGGATAAACTTTTTAGCATAACTGATGGCGTTGGCATGACATGTTCTTTGATATCATGTGGGCTGGCCGAGGGAGACTAGAGCATTTGACCTTGTGCTTTACCACAAAAAGCTCTCACCAATGGAACGAGGCACTCAAACCTCTACTGATCATTACTTAAGTCAAACCATTAAAATTCTATTTTAGAACATTAATCTTATTTTCCCTACATTCAAGTATGGTTGGACTCAGACTTATTTTTCTAAATAGCTCATTCCAAATTTTTTTTCATGTGTTGTTCTGCTATTCTCTAAAGTTGAATGAAGAAATAACACAAACATAACTAATCAAGTTATATCAAAAGCTTTCACATATATTCTCCAAAATAAATCAAACTATGATATTATATTCTCCACAATAAATCAAATTATGATCTATTATTGTGAAAATGATATAGTTTTCTAGACAAAATTCATGGACTCATATTTCATTAGTAGTTCACAAGAACCTATCTCTCATGAAAACATATCGTACATTAAGAATCATTATATGTAAATGACTAAACTTAAACAACACACTAAATTTTTACATACTTAGGTTACTGTAGGTCTCTCCCTCCCTACAACGTTCATTCTTGTCAATTTCATTCACGAAATAGTTGTCATTAACATTTGAATTTAAACATTGTTCTTGGCTATTTGATTGCATAGAACAAGGTAAATGATAGAGTACACTCTCATCTACCTCCTAGCTATCATGGTGTTGGCACCCATTTTTTCTGGCAAAATTTGATATGCCCAATCAGTTATTGCACCTAGAAAATATAGCTGTAATCTTTCTTGAGTATCCCACTTTGTATGTGTATATATTGCACTCCTATGATTATCTCACAAAACCACTTGATAAGTATGTTCATCTTCTATATAAATGAGTCGACATTTCTATTCTTGGCCTCCTACAATTGAATCTGATCTATTTCCAAGGTGTCAAGTTTCGATGTTTTTTAAAGTGTGTTCCTTGCATATTCTCTAGTCTACCAAAGTATTCACATTTGGAGTCTAGTCTACTAAAGTATTCACATTTGAAGTCATGTATCTCATGGTGGCGGCTATGTTTCCACAAAATGTACTTAAAAATAAATTTTATTTTTTCAGATCTGCGAAAGTGCAGTGATTTTTTAATGAAAATTTTTGGATGTTTTCGATTCAAAACATGCAGATCATGAAGAACAGATGCTAAAAATTTCATAAAAATCTGTTATGTTTTCAGATTTTTCAAATTTAATCAATAATACATTCTATCTGAAGCATAGCCACGACGATATCTCATTGCCCTCCAATTTTCATGCCACACCAACTGTTCCTCCAAATTGTCCATGTCAATTTGCAAGATCCTGGGACGTTGTTTGATATTTGCTGCAGGGGCATCTGAGTAATTCATTCGGTTGGAGCAGTTAGCCGTGGAGCTGCTGAAGACCGAGGAGGTGACCTTGGAGATTGTTGTGTTTCTTCATATTTGTGGATTCAAAGTTGTAGATTTGGATTTACCATCTAGAGATCTTTGACTTAACCATATTCTGAATTCACGGCATTTCGATTTGATTCTGAAGAGATATCGATTATGGTATTGGTCCAGTATTGGCTTGTCCTTTCTATGTTGAACTCGCAGAATGTGGATTGGGTTGTGGATCATTTCCATGACTTGCAGATCATTTGGAGATGTTTTTTTGGACCTGGAAAATGTTATTGGAGGTTTGTGTGAAGTTATAAGCAATTCAGAAGTGTTCTTGGTGATTTGATCAACGTGTTTATGTTTACATGTTTCATTATGAACCGATGCATCCTGGCCAAATTGACTAAGTTGTTGAGGCTTGTGGATAGAATAAAGAGGAAGCATGGAGATTGATTTGAGGTGGCAGAGGTCCGCGAAGGATAAAAATCAGGAAATATGTAGTTTTCGGAGGAATTGAAGTGTTTTGGTCTGGTGGACTAATGTTTGGCTCAGCAGAGAGTTGCAGAAGATAGAATTGAAGGCAGAAGATCTGCGGGTTTGGACATCTAGTTGTTTGTTTGATTTTGTAATCCTAGGCTGCGACCTAGCATCTATGAAGCCTGAGGGCATGTGTAATTCATGAATATTATAAGGATTAAGCATTAAAGGCTAGGTTCATTGCATCTCCTTAACTTGACTGCATCATTCATTGATATGGATTGGTGGTTGTAATCAGGTATGTGTTCTTTAGTGTAAAGTCAGCATGTGGCTGGACAATCTAATGTAAATTCTTGTTTCTGATAATGCGAAGGTCTAAGTGGGTATGTTTATATTCATTCTTGTTGTTTTTGTTGATTATTTCTTGTGTTGACTCTAACTACATGGTTGGACAATTTCAAATTGAAGTCCGGCTATGACTGCATCAATATTTTTCTTAACGCCATTCTATTCACAATTTATTTAGTTCTAAAAATCTACACTGGAGAAAGTCAGTTTCAAAAGTTAATTTCTCGACACCTGTTGATCTTCATGAAAAAGCACCTTGTGAACTTACGTATGCTGCTCCCATCTACATGCTTTCAAGTTTTGGCAGTTGTCGGGCATCATTTAATATACTTTCAGACTTCATACTTTTCACATTTTTGATGGAGGAAGACACAAACATACAATGCTGGAGATAATAAAATAGAGTAAAAATAGAGTATTGAAAGACACTCAAAGATTTAAAATAAAACTATTTATATTAATGCCTTGATTTTTTTATTACACAGAGAGCTGCCAGAATGCTCAGAACACCCAATATATTTCTTGTAGAGACAGAGAATTTTTCTGGACACCAAAACTTAGAAGAACATTCCCATTTTACAAAATATTTAACTCTCAAAATTTTTGGAACAGCCTGGAGAATGTCCGATCAAATGATAAGTCAGAGAGAAAAAATATAAAATAAAAACCATATTAAATGCAGTAGTTGGCAGAGGAAAAATGGGCTGGACGCATAATCACATGAATAAAATAATAGTCATGCAATTATGTGATAAGCTCAAAAGAGGGGGCCCATGCTTAAAAGAGTAGTCCGCATATATAAAACATTATTAATGAGACTATGCAGAAAAACCAAAAATTAAAGTGCTGGGCAAATATTGTGGTTGCATGATCGCAAGAGCAGGAAAGCTGCCTTGCGATCATGCACCAAGGCATAAGGCAGGCCCAACGGTAGGTGGGAGTAGGTAAAAGGACAAGGAAGATTAGAGAAGGTGCCCGGCTGGCAACCACGTCCATGTTGACTCTGCGTACTTCAACACTCCCCCTTAATCTTCACTATTATGTATGTCCGCAATGCCGATTTCTTCCCGAAGATGTTCAAAAACATTCTTTGTCAGTGGTTTTGTGAAAATATCACCTAATTGTTCATTGGACCTGCAAAATTCAAGATGAATGTCACCATTGTTTACCAATTCTCTGATAAAGTGATATCTAGTATCAATATGTTTACTTCGTTTATGGAATACATGATTTTTAGATAAGGCTATTGCTGAATTGTTATCAAAATAGATCTTCATAGCTTCTTCTTGATGATGCCCCAAATCTGAAAGTACTCTCCTCAACCAAACTACTTGACAAGATGTTGATATGACTGCTACATACTCTGCTTCAGCTGATGAGAGAGTAACAATTGATTGTTTCTTTGATGCCCAAGAGATAGCACCGGAACCTAGATGAAAAATGTATCTAGAAGTTCTTTTTCTATCATCCATGCTACCTCCCCAATCACTATCTGTATATCCGATCAGTTTGTAATCATCTGAAGAAGTATACAAAATTTCAAAATTCTTTGTTCCAGCTATGTATCTCAAAAAACATTTTCCAGCTTTCCAATGTGACTCTTTCGGTTTCTCCATGAATCTAGAGAAATAATCCTAACACCAAACATGATATCCGATCTTGTGGTAGTTAAATACACGAGGCTGCCCACTAATCTTTTAAATAAAGTTGCATCTACACTCGGACCTTGATCATCTTTACTAAGCTTCAAACCCAATGCAACTAGTGTAGGGACTGGATTCACATTTATCATCTTAAATCTTTTCAACAATTCACCTGCATACTTGCTTTGACATAAAAAAATACCTTGATCATTTTGATTTACCTCCATGCCAAGAAAGTATCTCATGAGGCCCAAATCAGTCATATCAAATTCTTTTTTCATGGCTTCTTTGAATGTATTGGTTTGCATAATTCCTATGAATATCAAATCATCTACATATAAACAGACTATCAATATTTCTTCTTCATCATTCACTTTGATATACAAAGTAGGTTCATTTCCACACTTGTTAAAGCCATTGTTCACAAAATAAGAATCTATCCTACTGTACCATGCTCTAGGAGCTTGTTTCAAACCATATAATGCCTTTTTCAATCTACATACTTTATGTTCTTCTCCCAAAACTTCATAACCAGGTGGCTGACTTACATACACCTCTTCTTCCAAAATACCATTTAAGAACACTGATTTTACGTCCATTTGATAAACTTTTCATTTGTTTTGAGCTGCAATAGATAGGACCATTTTTATTGTATCGATTTTTTCTACGGGTGCAAATATTTCATTGAAATCTATACTTGACTTTTGTGTAAAACCTTTTGCCACTAGTCTTGCCTTGTGCTTTACTACTTTACCATCAACATTATACTTTGTCTTATAAATCCATTTAACTCCAATCACATCCTTGCCTTTAGTAAGTTCTACTAAATCCCAAGTTTCATTCTTTTCTATTGACTGAATCTCTTCATCCATGGCTATAATCCATTTGTCTTCTTTTATGACTTCTTCAAAATAAATTGGATCAGCTTGTGTTAACAATGCAAAATTGCAACAAAAATCAGCATTTTCAGCTTCTTGATTTTCATCATAAATCTCTCTAAGACTTCTTGTCTTCTTTGATGTGTTTATGGACCTAGACCTTAAAGATGCAAGTGTTGGATCAGAAGATTCGCTGCTGTTATTACTAGTTTGAGCAATGGGATTTGGAGTGCTAGGTGCTCTTGATGGTGTTGTAGGAGCATTTGCTTGTGTAGGAGGATTTGCAACCTGATTTCCATCCCATGCCTCTTCTTCAACAAATTCAACATCACGGCTTATTATCAGCTTCTTTGTAATGGGATTGTATAACTTATATGCCTTTGAATGTTCACTATATCCCACAAATATGCATTTCTCTCCTTTGTCATCTAATTTTCTTCTCAATTCTTGAGGTATCAATGAGTATGCCACACATCCAAAAAATCTTAAATGTGATATGTTATGTTTTATTTTGCTCCAAGATTCTTCTGGTGTTTTATTTATTACTGCTTTTGTTGGACACCTATTCAAAATATACACTGAACATGCAACTGCTTCAGCCCAATATTCATTTGGTAAGTGTTTTGCTTTTATCATGCTACGTGCCATTTCCATGATTGTTCTATTCTTCCTCTCTGCTGCTCCATTTTGTTGAGGGGTGTACCTTGCTGTAAATTATTTATTTATGCCATTTACTTTGCAAAAATTCTAAAAATCAGTTAAGAGATACTCTCCACCTTGATCGGTTCTCAATGTCTTAATAAAATATCCACTTTCTTTCTCAACTTTTGCCTTGAACTCTTTGAAAACAACAAATGTATCAGATTTATACTTCAAGAAATAAACCCATACTTTTCTGTTGAAATCATCAATGAATGTTATGAAATAAAGTTTTTGACTTATGGAAGGTGATTGCATAGGTCCACAAATGTCTGAATGCACTATCTCAAGTGGTTGTTTTGCTCTATATGATTCCTCAACTGGAAATGATTTCCTATGTTGCTTTGCCAATATTCAACTCTCACATATGGTTTTAAGTGGCTCTATTTGTGGCAACCCATATACTATTTTCTTCTTGTATAATAGCTACATTCCTTTGAAGTTTAAATGCCCAAGTCTTAAATGCCATAGCCAAGATTCATTTTTCTATGAGGCTTTAAAAGCTATTTCAGCAACCTTTTGTAAACCTTGTGGCTCTATGATGAAGGGTGCTCCCCTTAATACTACAAACACATAACAGAAATAGAGAAACAACAACAATAATATGCAAGAACAGAAAATTGGCTTCTTATTATCTCCACAAATGTGGAATTACAAACTTTCAGAATTACAATAGACAAAGCCACATGGGCATTCCTTACAATATTTTGTAGGACAAAGCCTCAAATCAATACCCAGATCTACTACCCAGAACTATTCTGAACTGCCTAAGACAATAATACAGCCTTCCTTATATAGGCAATTTTCCACCGCCTGGGAAGGTTCCAGAATTTTAGCCAATAAGGCCGACCAAACTTAGAATTATTTTATTTTACATTTTATTACATCATAGTCGGCTCAAGATAACCTTTGAAACCCCAACAAAAATTTTGAAGAAAATTATTTTCTGCCATTTCAGGTGGCCCAACTTCCGAAGACCATAAGTCATCACCAGTTGACCCGATCGGCTATTATAACCCCATTTCAAAAATGCCACAAAGTGCTCTACAGGCTTGACCTGCACAAGCGCTCGTCACCCAAATTTTCAACCTCATCCGGGGCCTCTAAAGCCTTCAAAACTGAGTTCAAAGTTTCTGTACCCTGCTGCCAATACCGAAAATCCTCAATATCTTCCAATATACACTTGATCTGGCGATGAAACTTTACTGGCAGACTTATATGACCAAAATGAACCTCTAAAAAAGAAATCAGATCATTCTGAGCACATATAAAAATTACCAAAAATAGTAACTTTTCATAAATAGCAGCTCTGCACAAAATAACCCTTATTGAATATAAAAATAGAAATATTTTTTTGGGTGATGCAAGATTGCTCTTACACCCAGGATGCTCCTGCATCAGACACCCGGGGTAATTTGAGAAGTGATCCTGTCACGACTCAGGTGTGCAGAGGAAAACCAAGATGGCTAACCTCCTCCTTTGTCAACCATGATGAATCTTCAACAGGTCATCCTTTCCACTTGACCAGATATTCTTCATATGTCATATTCCTTGTGCTTCTGCCAACACGACTGTCCAGTATATCTTCGATCTCCTTAGAGTCTGAACTAGTTGCTGGAATACTCCACTGTGCTGCTGTGATCTCATCTTCAACACCTCCTTGATGATACTCTGTCAGATCTGAAATGTTAAACACTGGTGAAATATTTAGCTTAGTAGGCAATTCTACCTCATATGCATTTCTTGAATCATGCTTCTTCAATATCCTACATGGTCCAAACTTCTTCATTTTCAGCTTGTTTTATGTACCAACTGGAAACCGCTCCTTCCGCAAATGAACCATGACTTCATCACCAACCTGAAATTATTTATACCTCCTTTTCTCATCTACCTTAGCCTTATACTGTGCGTTCATCTTGGTAATATGCTTCCTCACCTCCCCATGGATGTTCTTCAAGTGTTCTGCAAAATCCTCAGCTTCAGCACTACTTATTTCTCCTTTATCTATCTTTTTCAATTCAGATGCATTTCTTGGACTACTTCCATATACAATCTGGAATGGTGATTTAGTAGTGCTTCTATTGACAGAATTATTGTATGCAAATTCTGCCTGTGGTAAAATCAAATCCCATCCTGTTGGCTTATCTCCAACCAAACATCTCAGCAAATTTTCCAAACTTCTATTCACCACCTCTGTCTGTTCATCAGTCTGTGGATGATGTGATGAACTAAACTTTAAATCTGTCTTCAACTTCTTCCACAATGTACGCTAGAAATATCCAACAAACTTAGTGTCCCGATCTGAAACTATGGTCTTTGGCAAACCATGAAGTCTCACTACTTCTCTGAAAAATAATTCTGCTACATGAACAGCATCATTAGTCTTCTTGCAGGGAATGAAATGTGCCATCTTTGAAAATCTGTCAACCACCACAAAAATTGAATCATGTCCCCGCTGTGTCCTTGGTAAACCAAGAACAAAGTCCATACTGATATCCTCGCAAGGCTTCTCTGGTATAGGTAATGGCTGATACAACCCTGTATTCTACTTCACTCCTTTCGCCATTTGACATACTCTGCAACTCTGTACAAACTTCTTCACATCTTGCTGCAACTGTGGCCAATAATAATTCTCACTAACCAAACCAAGGGTTTTATGATGACCAAAATGTCCAGCCAATCCTCCGCTATGCTTCTCCTTGATGAGATTCTCCCTCATAGAACTTCGTGGAATGCACAACTAACTCCCTCTGAATAGCATATCATCCTGGATGATGAAATCGAACCATTTCATCCTGTCTAGAGTAACAGGTTCTGTACAAGCTTTCCAAGCTTCACCAAAATCAGGATCCTCTGGATATAAATTCTTGAGTTTCTTGAATCCAACCACCTCAATTTGCATCTCTATTAGCAATAGTTGCCTTCTGCTAAGAGCATTTGCAACCCTGTTAGACTTTCCACTCCTGTATTTCAAACCAAATGTATAACTCTGCAAAAACTCAACCCATTTCAAATGCCTTTGATTCAATTTTCCTTGACTATTCAAATATTGCAAAGCTTGATGATCGGTATACAAAACAAACTCTTTAGGAAGCAGATAATGTCTCCACTTCTTTAATGCCTGAACTATAGCATAAAATTCCTAATCATAAACAAAATATTTCCTCTTGGCATCATTTAACTTCTCACTGAAATAAGCAACAGGTTTACCTTCTTGGCTCATAACAGCTCCTATTGCAGTACCACTAGCATCACAATCTACTTGAAACACCTTATTAAAATCTAGAAGTGCTAAAATAGGTTGTTCTGTAACTTTTTGTTTCAACAATTGAAAACTTTTTTCTGCCCCATTAGTCCACTTAAACTCTTTTCTATCCCCTCTCATTGTTTCAGTCAAGGATCCACAAATACTACTAAAATTTCTGATAAAATTTCTGTAAAAGCTAGCTAAACCATGAAAAGATCTTACCTCAGTAGCACTCCTTGAAGTAGGCCATTCAAGGATAGCTTGTACCTTCTCTGGGTCCATTTTTAGACCTTCTATTGAAACTACAAATCCCAAATACACTAACTCTTTCTTCACAAAACTGCACTTCTTCAAATTAATCAACAATTTCTCATCTCTCAACTTCTTAAACACCATACGAATATGCATCATATGTTCCTCCAATGTCTTGCTAAAAATCAAAATATCATCTAGGTAAACAATGACAAACTTACCCAGAAATTCTTTCAGAACCTCGTTCATGTGCCGCATGAAAGTGCTCAGTGCATTGGTTAGCTCAAAAGGCATGACTAACCACTCATATAGTCCTTCCTTTGTCTTGAAGGCAATCTTCCATTCATCTCCTTCTCTGATCCAAATCTGGTGATATCCACTCTTCAGATCTATCTTTGAGAAATACATAGCTCCACTCAAACAATTCATAATATCATCCATTCATGGCAATGGAAACCTATACTTGATTGTGATCTTGTTTATTGCTCTAGAATTTGTACACATCCTCCACTCTCCATTTTTCTTTGGTGCTAATACCGCTAGTACAACATAGGGACTCAGACTCTCTTGAATCAACCCTTTCTGCAATAACTCATGTACTTGTCTGTTTAACTCTTCACTTTTTGCTGGTGTCATTCTGTGTACTGCTTTGTTTGGCAAACTGGCTCCTGGAATCAAATCCATCTGATGACTAATCTTCCTTACCGGTGGTAATCCATCAGGTACATTATCAGATACAATATTCTGAAACTCATTCAACAAATCTGCAACCTCTACAGGTACATCCTCTGCTTCTTCTTTACCAACTTTTGGAATTAAAGCAAAACACACATGCTCATGCCTCATACCATCTAAGAATTTTCTTCCATCAACAAATATTATTCTTGCATTACCACATACCTTTTCTTCGGTCTCCTTCAATGGCTTTAGCTTATGTCGCACTCCATCCTTTGTCAGGGAATAGGTATTCGCACGACCATCATGTACGGCACATCTGTCAAACTATCACGGTCTACTCAACAACATATGACATGCATCCATAGATATGATATCACACAATACCTCATCTTGGTATCCACCAATCTTGAACTTCACCAGGCATTGTTCATTGACCATGACCTTGTGGTCATCCTGTACCCAGGCAATCCGATATGGATGTGGGTGTTTTTGTCTCTTGAGCTTCAACTTTGTCACCATCTCTTCTGACACCAAATTGTTAGTGCTTCCACTATCAATAATCACATCACAACATTTACCTTCACACTTGCACCTGGTGCGAAATAGGCTCCTCCTTTGTTCAGGTTCATTCTCACCACTCAGCAAGACTCTTCTGTTAATTAGCGTTTCTCCTCTTTCAGCATCTTCAAAATTTGATGATCTAGCATCTTCATCTACATGTGCAACTCTGGCCTGGCCTTCATTTCTCCTGTCTCTTCTACCTTGGCGCTAAGGACATTCAAATGCCCTATGACCTTCTTCTCCACAGTGAAAACATGTTCCACGGAAGCCACCTCTTCCAGATCCTTGTCCTCTTCCTCTTCCTCTCTGATCTCTATTATTCTGATCCTGGAAGCGATTGGAATTATTTCCTCACTGATTTTGACTGCTACTGGCCTCATCCTTCTTTTTCAGATCTTCATTTCGGCCACCATATGACCGTCCACCAGATCGTCCACCGTGACCTCTTCCATTTTGTCTGCTCTCAAATTTTTTGTTCAGCTTTTCCTCTACTTTTAGGGCAAACTGGTATACCTCTTCAATACTGTTCATTCGAACCAGATTCAGCTCCTCCTAAATGCTTGGCCTTAACCCATTAAGGTATCGGGCAACTTTCTCCTTATCAGCTTCTGCATGGCCTGTTCTGATGAGAAGTCGATAGAACTCCTCTGTATACTCCTGAACAGATCTTCCTGCTTGCTTCAAACTCTGCATTTTCTTCAGTAGGTCAAGCTCATAATCAACAGGAATGAACTGTCACTTCAATTTATCCACCATCCGATCCCATCTCGTGATTTTCTCCTTTCCCCTTCTATTTCGCTCTAACTGAATCTCTTGCCACCATATCTTCGCATGACCTTTCAGTCTGACCTTTGCAAATTTGACCCTATCAGGATCCTCAACATCTTCATACTCAAAATATTTCTCACATTCATTGATCCAGTCGATCAATTCCTCTGGATTAAGATTTCCAAAAAATGTGGGAACCTCAATTTTAGGTCTTTTCCCAATCTTGGAAATCGCCCGAAAAAATCTTTCTTCCTCTTGGTTCACAATTTCAGCTTCTCCTTCTTGATATTCTTCTTCGGCTTCATCCTCACTTTCGTCTTTGACATTAAGATTCATTCTTCTGTGAATCTTTTCTTGCAATGCTCGCACTTGTCTCTGCAGCTCTCTAACCTCAGGTGTCACAGCACCAGGTCTTCCGCCACGTTCTCTTCGTGGAGGCATTTTCGTGATGCGCGCTGAAACCCTAACCATGATCCTGGTGCAAACTGCCTCATAGTCGGTGATCTGTTTACACACTCAAGAACCCCTACTCTAATACCACTTGATGAAGGGTGCTCCCCTTAATACCACAAACACATAACAGAAATAGAGAAACAACAACAATAATATGCAAGAACAGAAAATTGGCTTCTTATTATCTCCACAAATGTGGAATTACAAACTTTCAGAATTACAATATGCAAAGCCACATGGGCATTCTTTACAATATTCTATAGGACAAAGCCTCAAATCAATACCCAGATCTACTATCCAGAACTATTTTGAACTATCTAAGACAATAATAGAGCCTTCCTTATATAGGCAATTTTCCACTGCGTGGGAAGGTTCCAGAATTTTAACCAATAAGGCCGACCAAACTTAGAATTATTTTATTTAACATTTTATTACATCATAGTCGGCTCAAGATAACCTTTGAAACCTGAACAAAATTTTTGAAGAAAATTATTTTCTGCCATTTCAAGTGGCCCAACTTCCGAAGACCATAAGTCATCACCAGTTGACCCGATCGGCTATTATAACCCCATTTTGGAAATGCCACGAAGTGCTCTATAGGTTTGAATGGCGCAAGCACTCATCACCCAAATTTTTGACCTCATCCGGGGCCTCTAAAGCCTTCAAAACTGAGTTCAAAGTTTTTGTACCCTGCTGCCAATACCGAAAATCCTCAATATCTTTCAATATACACTTGATCTGGCAATGAAAATTTACTGGTAGACTTATATGACCAAAATGAACCTCCAAGAAAGAAATTAGATCATTCTGAGCATATACAAAAATTACCAAAAATAGTAACTTTCCATAAATAGCAGCTCTGCACAAAATAACCCTTATTGAATATAAAAATAGAAATATTTTTTTGGGTGATGCAAGATTGCTCTTACACACAAGATGCTCCTACATCACTCTATCATTAATCCATTTTGAATTTTTAATGGGAACATCCTATTCTTAGTTATTTCAACTCTTGCAATCAGCCTATTGCTTGGTTTCTTGTCTAGGATCACACATTCACCATTCTCAAAGTATATTCTATATCCTTTTTGTACCAATTGCTCAATACTTATAAGGTTGTGTTGTAATCCGGGAACATAGTATATATCTAAAATTTGTTTATCTTCACCTTGTCTTGTTTTTATGTTAATTGACTCTTTGCCCATAACTGTGACTCTTTGATCATTTCCCAATTTAACTTCTAATTTTACTGAATCATCTATTGTTGAAAACATCTCCTTACAACTCATGTAGTTACTACACCCACTATCTAAAAACCACAGTTCTTTAGAACTTTCTTGTGCTACATTGCATGCTATTAATATTGTGTCCTGTTCACTAGTGTTGGATTGATTTTCTTTTGTGAAATGTGCCTTTTGCTTATTCAAATCATATTGCTTTTTCTTACATTCTGATGCATAATGCCCAAATTTGCTATAATAATGACATTGGATGTTAGATTTATCATACCTTTCTCCTTGATGATGGTTTTGAGAGTGACTACTGCCCCTTCCTCTTTGTTGATGTAAAATGGGCATTTGGGTTTGATGGTGGTCTTCTACTTTCAAATTGTGTGTTTTCTCTTCCTCCTCTTGATGAAAAATGTCCTTTTCCTCTACTGTTGTTTGATCTCCCTCTTGACTTGCCAAATGAGAGCTAAGTCTTGAATGCATTCTCAAATGATGATGATCCTGTTCAGTTCAATCTTTGCTCATGGACTAAAAGTGATCCCATTAATTCATCTACTGATAATTGAGAAAGATCTTTCGCCTCTTGAATGGCTATTACTACAGCATCAAATTTAGCAGGCAGACTTCTAAGTATTTTTTCAACAATCTTTTGATCTTCAATAGTGTCTCCATAGGTCCTTAACTGATTTACTATAGACATTGCATGAGTGGAAAAAGAATCTATTGAATCTGAGTCTTTCATTTGTAAATTTTCAAAATCCCTTCTAAGTATCTGCAATTTTGCCATTATTACCTTGCCTATGCCTTGGTATGCTGTTTGCAAACTGTCCCATGCTTGTTTTGATCTTGTGGCAGTTGCAACCTTTGGAAAGATTGATTCTTCCATTGCTTGTTGAATGAAAAATAGTGCCTTTGCATCCTTCTTCTTATTTTCCTTCAATAAATCTTTATCAGCTTGTGAAAGGGCCTGATATGCCTGCTGGTGTAGTGGTTCAGGAAACCCATTTTCCACTAAATCCCAAACATCTTGAGAAGGAAAGAGAGTCTTCATTTTTATGCTCCAATAATCATAATTTTTGCCATTAAAAATTGGAATCTGAGGCTGAGAAATAATCCCACTGGTTCCTGCCATGGTTTACCAGTAATACTTTTTTTTCCTTTTATAAACCCTTTTCTTTCTTTTCTGATTTTCTCTTTACCCATGATGAAATTTTTGCCAAGAAATAATACCCAAATATTTTTGAGCTCTTCAATCTCCAGTAGAAATATTCTCTTCAATAACTAGCTTTGATACCAATTTGATGGAGGAAGACATAAACATACAATGCTGGAGATAATAAAATAGAGTAAAAATAGAGTATTGAAAGACACTCAAAGATTTAAAATAAAATTGTTTATATTAATGCCTTGATTTTCTGATTACATAAAGAGCTGCCAGAATGCTCAGAACACCCAATATATTTCTTGCAGAGACTGAGAATTTTTCTGGACACCAAAACTTAGAAGAACATTCCCATTTTACAAAATATTTAACTCTCAAAATTTCTGGAACAGCTTGGAGAATGTCCGATCAAATTATAAGTTAGAGAGGAAAAATATAAAATAAAAACCATATTAAATGCAGTAGTTGGTGAAGGAAAAATGGGTTGGACGCATAATCGCATGAATAAAATAATAGTCATGCGATTATGCGATAAACTCAAAAGAGGGGGCCCACGCTAAAAAGAGTAGTTCGCATATATAAAACATTATTTATGAGACTATGCAAAAGGAACAAAAATTAAAGTGCTGGGCAAATATTGTGGTCACATGATCGCAAGAGCAGGAAAGTTACCTTGCGATCATGCGCCAAGGCATAAGGGAGGCCCAACGATAGGTGGGAGTAGGTAAAAGGACAGGGAAGATTAGAGAAGGTGCCCGACTGGCAACCACATCCATGCTGACTCTACGTACTTCAACAATTTTAAACAGCTTGCAGAACAATGCTTCATCAGAATAATCCTTGAGGATGACTTTTATAGTTAATATCGCACACTTTGAGATGAATTTATTAGAGCTTTTTCCCTGTACACTCTCAAGGGTCAAATATCTACATACTTGTCAGTTTTGGTGATCTCAGAAGAAAGTTGGACTAGCTTTTCAAACCGATTCTGAATAAATTTTATTCAGTTTGGTTATTTTTAATGGAGTTCAGAATACACTATTTAATGATATTTTACTTCATAATTTCAATCCCGAATGCATTCTAGACTACTCTCGGTATCCGTTTCTAGAGATTTGATGTCTAGTTGTGCAAAAATGAAATCTTTTTTTAGTCCCGTCCACAAGGAACCCCACTAATATCATGATATCTGAGATTGATTTCTACATTAGTTATAAATTTTATGTTGATTTGAATTAAATCATTGTGATTTAAATATTAATATATGTAAAGGGATGGGGGTGAAAATAAATAGCCGGAAATAAAAATAAAGATTGTTTAAAACATAATACCAAATATTAAATTTTATGATGGAGCCCGTGCATATTTTATATGAGAAAAAAATTTCATATTGAAAAGGCTTCACCAAATCATGTCCATCGAGTAGATTTGGGAAGTCTACGAAACAAAGTAAAATCCCATTGAAATACAATGATATGCCAAAAAGAAAATATCGAAGGAATGTAAATGTTGGTTTCTTCAGAAGATAGTGGCATCGATACAAAATCATCTTCGAACAAAGATAAAACATTTATGATCTATCAAAGAAGATGGAAGCTTCATCGAAAGCACAGCTATGAAAATGAGGGTGTGAGAAGATGTGTTTAAGTATACATGTAATCGGGAAAAGAGAGTTGCGGGTGGATGTGTTTATGAAACTTAAAACATACACAAGGTGCATGATGTAGTGCCTCTACCATGTAATGGCTATGACAGTCTACTATTGTAACTGCTTTATTCTCCAACTTCCGCAGATGCTAGGAGAAGACTTGACCATGCAATGTAAAATGCATTTGAGCTGAGAGCTGTTGTATGATGAAACAGAATTATTTTCAATAAGAGATATTGGCCCTACTTGTAAAGTGGATGTAATCCAGAATAGCTAGATGAACCACCATAAACTTTGTGTCTCTGTGTTTGTGCATGATTTAATCTTTTATCTTCTATTCTATTTTAATTAGTCTTTGTCTGCAATTTTACTTTCAACAATTGGTATCAGAGCTGGTTAAGCTCATTTGATTTTTTGAGAAATCGGTGAGGATTTGTAGATGTTATGGATGAGGCAGACAAATGGAAGATTGAAAACTTTTCAGGGCAGAACTTCGGGTTATGGAAAGTGCAGATAGAATCTCTACTTTTCAAGCAAGATTTGCAACTCGCATTACTTGGAAAAATGAAGGGAAAGGGTTCAATGTCAGATGAAGATTGGGAGAAGATCAATCAGAAAGCAAAGGCAATGATTTTCTTATCTCTATCAAGCAATGTGCTCTTCAATGTTTCAACAGAGAAGACCACAAAAGAACTATGGGATAAGTTATCTTCATTATATGAGATAGCTTCAGCATCGAACAAAGTATTTATCATCAAGAAATTATATAATCTAAAAATGAAAGAAGGAGGAGTTTTATCGAATCATCTCAATGAGTTCAATACTTTAGTTACTCAGCCAATTTCAGTTGGCATCTCATTAGATGATGAAATAAAGGTGATATTACTATTATGCTCTCTTTCGAACAGCTGGGAAGGAGTTGTAATGGCTATAAGCACTTCCGTTGAAGCCAAGAGCAAACTAGAATTTGATGAAGTAGCAGCCACACTACTTAGTGAAGACATACAAAAAAAGCATCAAGAACCCTCTTCTGGTGATGCTCTTACAACTGTGAGCACAAGAAATAGAGGCAGAAATCATGAGAGAGGAAGAAACAATAATAATAATGGAAGAGGTAGATCGAGTCATCACTCAAAATCGAGAGGAAGAAATGGCACATGCTGATTTTGTAGAAAATCTGGGCACACAAAGAAGCAATGTTGGAACCACAAAAGGGCTCAAAATAATGTCATCAATGCCAATATTAATGTTGCAACTGATGGAGCTTTGGTACTTGTAGTCGATGACACAGATTCAAGCTCATGGGTTCTTGATTCCGGTGCCTCATTTCATGCAACTCCATGTCAGAGTGCTTTCACAAATTACCACGAAGGTATGTTTGGAAAAGTTTTTCTTGGGGATAACAAAGAATGTGATATTTTCGGAAAAGGGGATATTTAATTGTCGCTGAAAAATAGAAGCAAATGAATTTTAAAAGATATTAGGCATGTTCCTACACTTAAGAGAAATCTGATTTCAGTTAGTCAGTTATATACACAAAGTTGCAATGTTAGCTTTGATATAGCTTCTTGAAAAGTATCCAAAGGTCAATTAATTTTAGCTAAAGGGTAGAAAACTAGAAGTTTATACACATTAGAGTGTAATGGTGAAGTGGGAGCAACCATGGTGGTTGCGGATAGCAATGCCAAACTTTGGCATAAGAGGCTCGGTCATATGAGCAAAACAGGTCTTGAAGTCCTACTTCGAAGAGACCAACTTCCAGGTCTCAAATCAGTTGATTTGGAATTGTGTGAGCATTGACTTTATGGCAAGTAAAATTGCACTAGCTTCGTAAGGATGGGTCATGAGAAGAAATCATCTCCATTAGAGCTCATTCATTCTGATATTTTCGGTCCTATGGAGGTAACTTCTATTGGTGGTGCTAATTATTTTGTCACATTTCTTGATGATTGCACTCACAAAGTTTGGATTTATATGTTGCATAAGAAATCAGAAGTTTTTTCAAAATATAAAAACTTTAAGGCTGTGGTGGAAAATTAGATTGGCAGAAAAATAAAATGTCTACTAACAGACAATGGTGGTGAGTTTTTCTCTTCGGAGTTTGACCAATTTTGTGCAAATCATGGTATTTAGAGGATTAAAACAGTCCCCTATACACCTCAAGAAAATGGTGCAGCTCAGAGGATGAATCAAACTATTTTGGAGAGAGCTCGGTGTATGTTGTCTAATGCTAGTTTGGGGAAGGAATTCTAGGTAGAAGCATGTAATACAACGGTTTATTTAATAAATCAAGCTCCTTCATCACATCTGGATTTTGATATACCGAAAGAGAGGTGGGCTAGTAAGAGAATTTTATTTTCTCATTTGCATATTTTTGGATGTGATGCATATGCTCACATTAATAGGGATCAGGGAATGAAATTGGATTTCAAATCCAAGAGATGCATATTTTGGGGTTACAACGAAGATCAGTTTGGTTTTTGGCTATGGGATCTGGTCACTCACAAAGTGATTTGTAGTCAGGATGTTGTATTTAATGAAAGATCATTCTTAGGTTTGCAAATTCAAAATTCTCCCTTTGATGAATTTATTAAACTTGATCTGTTTGATAATGGAGATCGTAGGTAGAGTACACCCCAAGTCACATTCCATCCATCCACATTTGTCCCCTCCAACATTGTTCACCTCCCTTCTTCCACAAATTCTCTCCCTTGTTCAATGCCAATTCCAATATGCACACAACATGTCATAGTTTCAACACTACCTATCCCCCTTTTGTTTGATAGTGAAACCACAGTAGAGAAGGCTGCTCTCCCAACGTAGCCTCCACTCGAGATCACCACAATGCCACCTAGCATAGCCCCTGCTGCTACGTGGGATGTTCAATTCCTCATGCAGCCCCATGCCACAACCTTACCATAGGATACCTTGTCATGGGTGGCTTCTCTGCCACGGGTAGACCCTATGCAAGAAATCCCACAACCCCCGCATGAGTATTCTCTGCAAAGAGCATAGCCTATGATGCAGTCTTCAATGCCCCCTCTACCACATGAGTAGGCTGTAGTCTCCACTCCCTAATGTACACCGTCTAACTTGTGTGAGAAGCATGAGATGTTGTCTCCACACCCTGCAAGAACTCTAACACAAGGGGCACAGTCTGTGACAGAGAATCGGTGGGCATTTCAATTGCCAACACAACAAAATGTTAATGAGACATTTGGCAAATAGCGGGCTCCCATTAATTTACATAGTTCTAAATTTCCAGAGGCTATTGGCCCAATTCACAATCTAGATATCAATCAAAATCCTCAACCTCAAAGATCTACTAGAGAGAAAAAGTGTCCAAGGAAATATGATGATTATGAATTGTTATTTACTTTGTGTTCTGATTAGGCAGAGCCACAAATATTTAAACAGGCATGCACTGATGTTAATTCCATATTTTGGATGGATGTAATGAGAAATAAAATGGATTCTTTACACACGAATCAGACTTGGGATTTGGTTCCTCTTCCGCCAAACCATAAAGCTTTGAAAAATAAATGGTCTATCACATAAAAAAGGAAGATGGAGGATGAAAGAGATATAGGGCCAGACTAGTAGTGAAGGGATTCACTCAACAGAAGGGTGTGGACTTCAATGAAACTTTTTCACTAGTGGTTAAAATGTAGACTATTCATTTGGTACTTGGCATGGTAGCAGCATGGGACCTCGAGCTTGAGCAACTCGATGTCAAAACATCATTTTTACATGGGGACATTGTTGAAGAGTTATATATGGAACAACTAGAAGGTTTTGTAAAATAGGGGCAAGAGCATTTATTTTGTAGGTTAAAGAAGAGTCTCTATGGGCTGAAGCAAGCCCTATGTCAATGGTATTTAAAGTTTGATAACTTCATGAATCATCAAGGTTTTACTTGCTGCAAATCAGACCCATGTGTATACTTCAAAAGGCTTCCGACTGGTGAGTTTGTGATCTTAATATTGTATGTTGATGATATGTTGACTGCTGGTAACGATATGAGAGTCATTCATGAGCTGAATACACATTTGTCTCTTCATTTTTCCATGAAAGATTTAGGGGCAGCAAAGAGGATTCTTGGGATGGATATAATGTGAGATAGACATAAGCAAGAAATTAAGTTATCTCAAAAAAATACATTCTCAAAGTTTTAGAAAAATTTAATATGACAAATGCAAAATCGGTTGCCACTCCATTGGCTGATCATTTCTGATTGTCTTCAAAAATGTGTTCTTCTACTCAGGAAGAAAACCATGAGATGGCTAGTATTCCTTATTCTTTAGCAGTTGGGAGTTTAATGTATGCCATGGTTAGCACACGTCCCCAAGTGATATTGCTCATGAGGTGGGAGTTGTGAGTGGTTTTATGAGTAATCCAGGTAAAACTCATTGGCAAGCAGTTCAATGGACTCTTCGGTATTTGAGAGGCACTTCCTCTCATGTTTTATGTTTTAATAGTAAGACCCCTTACATTTGCGGATATGTTGATTCTGATATGGCTAGAGATTTAGATACAAGGAGGTCAACAACATGTTATGTGTTTACTTTTGCCAGGGTAGCGATTAGCTAGACTTCTCGGAAGCAACAAGTGGTTGCTCTTTCCTCCACCGAGGCTAAATACATTGCTCTTGCCGAGGGAGCTAAAGAGTTGATATGGTTACAATGATTGTTTGGAGAGTTGGGATTTAAACAATCCACATTTACTATATTCTCTGATAGCAACAGCGCCATTCATTTGGCCAAAAATTCATCTTTCCACAGTCGCACAAAGCATATTGAAACCAGATTTCATTTCATCCATCATGCTCTTGAAGAGGGAAGATTACAATTATAGAAGATTGATACAAAGGTCAATCTGGCTGATGCGTTCACCAAGGTTGTACTGCGAGAGAAGTTCAAACTCTGTAGAACTTCTCTTGGCATTGTCATGGCATAGCCATAAGCACCAAGTGGGGGATATCTTTGAGCAGCTCTCCTCATAGCATTGATTGGTCTTCAAGTGGGAGATTGTAATGCCTCTGCCATGTAACAGCTATGACAGTCTGTGAAGCCCAATCTTCACCTGCTGTTGCAACTGCTTTATTCTCTGACTTCTGCAGATGCTAGAAGAAGAGTTGACCATGCATTGTAAAATGCATATGACCTAAGAGCTGCTATATATATGATGGAACAGACTTATTTTCAATAAGAGATATTGGCCCTGCTTGCAAAGTGGATGTAATCCAAAATGGCTGGATGAACCACTATAAAATTTCTATCTTTGTGTCTGTGCATGATTTAATCTTTTATCTTCTATTCTGTTTTAATTAGTCTTTGCTGCAATTTTAATTTCAACACACAAACTGTTTGACAAAATAACTAAAAATTCGAAGAAACAACCACAAGAGGTAGGCTGTTTGACATGCACAAAATGTGTTGCATGGCCGATTCATGTAAGATGCCCTCTCATGGCATGCCATGATTATATGATATGTGCGATGTAGGGTACAGAAACTTTCAACAAAAGGAAAAATATGGGGTAGCGTCGTTGTGTAAATTATTTGATAGAATGACCATTAGCAGAGGAAGAACATGAACTATTCGATAGAATGCGTCTAGAGATATCATTTCGTGGAGATCCACGTAGATGATGGATCATTGAAACAACAACCGATCCTTACACATAAATATATTTGCCTGACATGAAGACCGACTCTACTCGAATGTTTCTTTAAATACCATAATTGCAAAGTATTTTGAAAAGATACATTCAAAATGCAAAAAAAACATAAAGAGCACACATATGAACTATTTCACAAAATTATTCAAACAAGTGCGTTGAGGAATACGAAATGTGGAGTCAAAGAGAATGTGTCAAAATGGGTGGTTTTTCATTATAATTTTGAGTTTTATAGATTTGATAGAAGTGATTTACACAGTCAATAGTTTAGATTATTTTGAAGCAACGGTGTGAGTAATTGTTTACAAATCTGATATCTTGCCTAACACAAAAGGGAAATGATGATGAGCTTGAGAAACCGGGATCAAACAATGAGTATTCTTTAAAATATGTATAAATTCATGGGTATGTTGACAGTGTATTTGGTAATCGTGGAAGATTACAATCAAAATGGATACCTTTCAAAGGATAAAACATTTTAGTCAAATGTGGAAGTGCAGAATACATTTTAACTGGTAGACATATGAACAAGATGTGGAATTAGAGGCTGTGCTTGAGGACCATCGCAAGGTGTGCGTATTTGAATTAATTGATACAATATCATCGCAGATGTAGTGTGATGAAGATTTGGAGTCGGATGTATCCATTAATATTAAGAATCTTAATATTCTAGATAATGAAAATCCTATCAACATTGTCCCTGAAGAAAGGATTATGCCTACATGACGCGAATGTACCAGATAGTATTCTGTCAATCTTAGTTCTACTGATTAATTGAGAGCATCATGGTCGTGAGTTTATGTGAAACATTGGAAATATCTATGCACAATGTGAAGTCACATACGATGATGCACAGATTATTAACAAGGAAATAATATTATATGGTTCATTAGCAAGGGGATAGTTATTGTCAAATACAGGAAGGATAGAAGAGGAAATCACTTTTATCTGGAAAATCCTTGTTGGCTATATGCTCAAATGATTCTGTTTGCATCTATGATTGTACAAGAGCAATTTAAGTTAACAAAGTAATAATTGGCTGTTTATTAGGCTCAGATTTTTGTAAGGAGGCTTTAGTATAACTAATCGGTTATGTTGAAGACTTATGTTGTTTGATTAACAAAGTATGTAACCAATCGGATGGAGTCCCTTCTGATTATAAAAGGGAAGGAGGGATTCAGATTTAGAAGAAAGAAAGATGTAATATAGAGCATTTTTATATATTTCATCATCAGTTAATAGAGAACTTTAGTGCTTTTCTTTACATTTGTGTTGTGGAAAGTTTCTCTGCTGACCAATTTTCTATGATTTTCATTTCAAGTAAATGAATTCTTTCTTAAACTTTTTTATCAAGAAATTATTTACTGTCATAGCAATTTGAACATAAAGATTCATTTGAGAAGTTATTGTTCTTATGTCTCTTGTCTAATTGGTCTTTTCAAGCAAAAGTGAAATTCAATTAGACTAGTTGTGGTAATAGATACATAATAATATAGTATTGAGGGTTGGATAGTTGAAAGATTGATTTATGTGGTGAATTTAAAAATGGTCTCATAGAGTTATACATGAATGTTTAGAAGGAAGATGATTCTATCGCATGACTAAGTGAAGGCATTGGTCTTTCATATAAAATATTATGTAGAATATAACAACATTCAGTACGACAATTAAAGAAGTAGAAGTAAAAAGGGAAAATTAAATAGATATAAAGATAATTGTAGATAAAAATTAAAGTAGAAGTAGCAGTAGAAAGAGGATAAAATAAAGATAGATAATCAGGAAGTTAGAAGGAATCAAATAATCAATGAACAATTTAACTTCTATTTAAAGAATATATGTCATTTTAAGATAGAGACTAAAGGTAGAATACAAATAGGAAACACAATCTTCTATGGGGTATGTGCAAGATCATGAGGGGCCAAACTATGCCCTTAAGTGACAATGAAAAATTAGCAAATCAGGGTTAGTCAACTTGACGTGAAAATTTCAACTAGCTATGAACCTAATATCAAAAAGTTGTAAGAATAGAATCTATAGAAAATTGAATGTAGTTTCTAAACTACTAGGCCTTTTTTGAGAAAAATTTAGTAAGATTGGTGAAAAGTATAGATTTCAATGCAATAGTACAAAAATTTTAGGAAAAAAATAAGAAGTAGGTGTATGTCTGACCACCTTAATCATAATCAAATGATAATATTTTATTATAAGATTTTATATATAAGTAGTAGACTCATGCCCCGATGTGACACATATTTTTTTGTAATTTTGTTCCAAAAAAATAATTAATTATAAATTTTTTGCTACAACATTTTTAGAATAAAAAAACTCCCATGTCTGACCACCTTAACTCATTCAAAACTTTACAAAATTCAAATTTTATTTTATTTTCCTTATAGTAGGTGAAGCATAGAATGTGATGCATTTTTTGGATTTCAAAAATGTTATACTGTCTGAAAGTTATAGTCATTTTTTAATCAATATATAAATCACCACTTTAGAGGTAGCTCAATTAGAAAATAACTAATAATTACTTACCGAATTTAAAATTTGATAGCAATTGCATAGATAGAAAGCTGATAATCTCCTTAAGATACCCTTTTCATTTTATCAAATTTGGGTGAAAAAAAAGTCATCAACTACATTGTTTAAGTTTTTAACTGACATCGCCACTTTTTGGCCCCTCATGATCTTGCACATACCCTATAAAAAAACATCATCTTGAAGATCTAGTTGGTGAATAGGTGTACCCACCTAGGTCTTGTAGAGCCTAAAGTGAAGGGGATGTATAACCATAATTTGGTTACTATTGTTTATTGGCCAAGTCCATTAGGTTGAAACATAGAGTTTAGCATCTCTTAGAACTTTCCAATCTATTCATTTGGGAAGCAACACATGGAACACTTCATTGTTGAGATATATGCATGACCTTTCCTATTTTATTCTCTAGATAGAAGACATACTCATCCTCAATATGCAGTTAATGAAACAAAAAGATTTCCATTCTGATTCATTTTATTAGCCAATGTACAAAAATAGGAACCTTGTAATAGGGTATAGGTATCCATTAAAGAAGGATGTAAACACATCCATGATCTGATGCTACAACTAGAAATTATTTCTTTGACATGCTTGCAAAATGTGGAAGCACATACCATTGACATAAACTATTTGGTTGGCGTCACAAAGAAACGTGGTCTCATGGAATGCAAGAAATGCACAAAACATGTTTGCTGAAAAGGATTTATAAACTTCCAGCCAAATTTGTTTGGCAGGTGCCAAACTCTGCAACCATTGAGAGCTTATGGGAAAATGAGCACTTTTGACATCCATCACAAACTTATTATAGTTGCTTCCATGGTAGACATATGCAAAATGTGTAAGCTTAAACAAGGCATGTGAATTTTGACAAAACTCTCAAAGGAAAAAAAAAAGAGTCTCATCAAATACCCATTGATTGCATGATATTAACAAAATGAAATTGAGGTATCATCATGGACTACAAAATTATCTAATGATAGTTTGTAAAAACACACCAAAAATTTTAGAACATTAAATATTTACCATTATATTATTTGACATTGTAAATTTACTATACCTCTATTCCAATATCACACACTAAGCATAGTCAAGGAACTTCAACTATTTGATAGAAATAAAAAGCAAATTATAGAAAAGGAACTTCAACACTTTTTTGGGTGTGTTTCAATTATATTGGGCTCGTAAACTTTCTCTAATGAGACTTACTTCTCTAAAGATAGGTTTTAATATGGGTTTTTCAAACATTTTTTCTTTCTATTGGTTAATTATTATTTAATCTATAATTGCACACTTATTATCTTGTTAGGCTTGGATGGATGTGTGGATATATTTTATTATTCCCTATAAATCACATATGGATATAGTTCTAAGGGTTTTGAGAGGAAAGGTGTGGTTAATTTGGACCTTAAACAATATGTGACTATTCTTAATATCTCAAACATCTGTGCAAACATGGGCATGTCATGTGAGAAAATAATGAGATTGATGAAACATAAGGAATTAAAAATCCTTTTAGATTTATTTAGATTCAAGGTCATAAAATGGTTTATGCTTCTTTTGTAGGAGACATATGTCATCTATGGTCATAATAAATCTATGAAAAGTTGGAGAAATTAGCTCGGGAGATGAAGGAAACAAGGTACTTTTTAGAAGGAAGACACCTAGCAGTATAGAAAAGGAGCGGAAAAAATTACTTCCCTAGTAGTATAGAGAATTTTTTTTAATTTCCTTTGTTTTTTTAAATGTGCTTCTTGAACAACCATTATACTCATTAAGAACTTTCAATATGTGTATATTGTCACATGGTATTAAAATTTATTTTTAAGATTGTTGAAATATGTAGTTGTGATTATTTTTTTTAATTAATGGAAAAATAGGTTTTGAAGGGACTCAAAACCCTTTACAAGCATATTTTGATAGGATCTATAGCCCACAACAAGACAGCTACAAATAGAGAATTTTTAAGAAGTGGGAGCCCAACCCATAGAAAACCATTAACAACTATACGAAAATCAACAATGATGAGCTCCAACAACTACATCCAAAGGTTGAAACCTTAAACACCAAAAAAAAGGGTTTTACATGGATCTCTTGATTATGCATGGGTTTTGGTAGGCTCCCATGATCTCAAACATGGATTTGACATGGATCTCATAACCTAGACCAAAATTGCTAGCTAAAAACTAACATTGATCTAAATAGTCAGTCGTATAAAAAACATACAAGGGATTTGAAAGGTTTCCACAACCTTCAACATATAGCCCTTACTCTTGAAAAGATGTTCTCCAACACCACTAAAATCCACCACTAGTAT
Organism: Chamaecyparis obtusa; assembly: GCA_027943335.1. NCBI lineage: Eukaryota > Viridiplantae > Streptophyta > Pinopsida > Cupressales > Cupressaceae > Chamaecyparis > Chamaecyparis obtusa. The sequence goes on from BSBK01009129.1 coordinate 199,777, forward strand.
ATAAGCTAGCAAAAATAGAAAGGATAATCCAATAAACAAGTACACCCTCTAGAAAACTTAGAACTCCACCTCAATAGGACGTGTTGCCAAGAACATAGAAACCAACTAAGTTGAAGAAACCAAGTGCACTAAAGGGAGAAGGGAGGAAATAAGATCATAAATGTTCAACCAATTAAAATAATTGCACCCAAACTCCAACACAATTCCTACACCCATAAACCAACTAGCACCAACACTACAAAGAAATGCCATGGCAAAGGAAACCCAAAGATGTTAGGGTAATAGGAAGGATATGAAAAAAATTACAAACAATCACTAAAGATAATCACATTATTCCATCATAAACATCCCTACATCCAAGTTCCCCTCACTATACACATGCCATAACAACAAGACAAGAGGAATCTAGGAAAGATAGAATACGGGGGTAAGAAAATCAAAGCTCTTCCACAAAAAATGTCCACTCCCTAATACATCCACCAACACTTTATCCAAGAACCCTCTAGACTTTATTGAAAATCATAAAAATAGGGTGGAAAACTAGGAAAATATAGATGGGGTAGAAAGCCATATGTACAATAAAGCCCACCCTCTAAAGACATATACAACCAGCTTCCCCAAGCCACACAAATACCAGAGATTGCCAAAGGGTAACATGAACAAAGGGAATAAAGTGGAATGGTCAAGATCATCCAAGATGACTACTTAAAAAAATCACTACCAACTATCTTCACCAATTATAAAAATAGGATACTAGTCCCCAACAAAAAGAATCCTCCCAACAAACTACACCAAGAAACTGCACTAGCACTGATACTAAAGGGTTTCATGACAAGAAAAACCAATAATAGAGAGAGGAGGATGAAAATATTAAGATCATCAAATCTCTTCCTTGAAATAAAACTAACCCCAATAATCCCCAAAAAATCCAAAATCAGGAACCCACAAACAAGAAACCTAGAATTAGGACCAAACAAAAATCTTATCTCCCAACCAAAAAATGTAAAATGAAAATCTAGAAGAGAGACCCAAGCCAAAGGGTTTATAAACCACATCCACCACTTAAAATTCTCCAAAAAAGAGAATGGAAATCATCAACAAGGAGGAGAACAACCTTCTAGAAAAAAATGGCAGCAACCATAATAAATATAGTCATACCCTACAATGAAGCTCAAAATAAAAATCTACCTTTGAACAAGGAGAAAAAAAAATAATCACCAAGGCTTTGAGGATAAATAAAAATGGCCATACTAGAACCTCCCTCTCTCACAAAATGAATCTATTAAATAAATAATAGATCCACAAAAAACCAGTAATAGTAAAGAAATTACCAAACCCTAAACAACATGGGAAGAGCGGACTTTTACAAAGAGTACAATCATCCAAAGTCACAAGATACCAATTTTTTTAAAAAAATAAACAACTAAGATAAACCTTGCCTAAAGTATAGAACAAAAACCCAAAATGCAAGTCATAAATAGCATAAACAAGGTAGCTCTGCATGTGCATTTCAAAACATAGTCTTGCATCAAACGTGAACACAAACAAGTTGATCATGAAACAAGGCTGGAAAATTAGCACCTTATAGTGAGATGCCCCAATTTTATGGGGGAAAATACCATCTATTAAGAAAATAATATTGGAATATAGACACTAGACTCTAAAGCACTTATTTCTTAAAAAAACCCAAAAACCCCACCATAACAAAGTTTCTGAAGACAATTCCCTCTGCACAATCATCCCCATATTCATCCACATAATCATCTCCTTCTATATACTCCAAATCCCTATTATCAATTCTTTTACTTATCACATACCTTATATTCTCCATTCGAGAAAAAATGTTGTGGTTATTTCTTTTTTCAATGTCATGAAAAGGAATTGAACCTACTTCCATACACATTTTGTCAGGGATTAGTCCAAGGTCTTGTTGATTCATGAAGCTTAATTTCTTGTATGAAGTTATTTTGAAAAGGTTTACTAATGATAAACCTTAATATATGGTTTCCTATGTTTATTTTCTTATCTTAGGGTATTCATGAATATTCTCTAATAAACTTTTCTTCTTTATGCCTTGCAATGACATCTCTAATTTTAGACAAAATTAACGAACCTTTTGGTTACTTTTTTGTTTTGAGCTTGTTATTTTCACATCATTCTTAATAAAAGGAATCAAGTTTCCTTATAATTCTTTATTTGTTATATTTTTCTTCCTATAGGGCTCCTCATTGATATTTGATCAAAAAGTTATATTTTTGTCCATATAGAAGCTACATGATATCTTTGTCATACTCCTTTCTAGGTGATGCAAGGGACTAGATTATTAAGTTCAAATCTATCAAAGTCAAGTTTTTCCTTTCTTAAAGGAACCATTTTTCTTCCTTCTTTTATAAGCAATCTAAGAAACCCTCCAATAGACCACCTTAAACTAAAAAATGTTATTTTTGTAGTGTATTTTCAAGTTCATTATACATGTCACATGCCTAAATATATCAACCTACATAGATTTTATAAGTGTTAGGCGCATTGATTGTGTCTCTTTGTAGGATTTATTGGGATTATATAGTTCCTCTTTTCCACATTTTTTCCCATCATTCATTAAAACATGACATTTACATTTTTGTTTGAGAACTTTGACTATTTTAGTCTTTTAGACTTCTCAATACCTAGGTAATTTATCATAGATTTACCATTTCTTTCACTCCCTACTTTTAATTTTCCTTTGGTCCTACGATATAAGGTCTTCATGTAATAATGTACCTCTAAATATATACAACTAGTCCATGAGCCCCAATTAATCTCCTCTTACAATGTTCCATGCTTTCTCTCCTTCAGTATTATGTACTCACCATTATCGATTCCTAATTTTAGGATCCACTTTTCCTTCACATCTCAAAATCTTGGGCTTCTAATATTTTCCTTACTTATTTAACTCAACCTATGATGCAGTCAAGGTTGGGGAATCTAATGAAGGATAGTCCAAGTCTTGCAACCAATAGAATTACACAACGGATTACTCAACAATGCAACACAAAGTAACTATTTAGCACTGTTTGTCATTAACATGCTCGACTATAAGGCCTTCCAGGTTAGGGCCAATTACAATTAGAAACAAATTCTACAAGATCTGATAAGATCCAATATAGAATCATCTATTCAGCTCTAAAGACAATCAGAAGTTGATGGAAACCCTAAGGCAGATCTAAACTTGAGCTCACAAGCCTCCAAGAAATCTCCTTATTTCCAAGTATGCAAATACCTAGCTCTACTAAAAATGACTATCAGATTGCAATTTGATCTACAAGAACATCAAGGACTTTTCCATAACTTTTCTCTTTAGCTTCACATCTAAGATTCAGATCTTCTCTGTTGTCTGATTTTGGATCTCACAACTCCCCAAAATAAATAATTAACTGCCATCCAAGTCATCTTACAAATGTATAAAAACATTTAATTCAGCATGTTAGCCCCATAAAAATGGCTACCAACAATAAATTCATCAAGACGGCTCAACAAATCACACAAATCTCCAGTAGGTAAGTCACAAATACTGAGTGACAGTAAAATTACCAAGCATGCCAGGCGTCGCCGAGCACTAGTGTCAACCAAGCACCACAGGCATGACGGAGTAACAATTTCATTGAGCACCAAAGATTGCTAAGTTCCCGTAGTGACCGAGCTTTCTTCAATGACCGAGACCGTCGATCAAGGCTACAACCGAGTAACACCAACCAAAATACAAACACTCCTTGCAATTTCACCAATGACACAAAATGCCCTACCTTAACCTTGGATGCCCCTGCATTAGACACCCTAGGTTCCAAAAGATGTTCATATGTGAGAAGAACATCTTTTAGGATTCAACACATAAATCCCAAATTGGTTCTTCACATACAAGTCCTCCACCTTTTCTGCTTGCAAATTCTTCCACTTTACTCTCCTCTATCTCTTCAAGTCCTTTCTTGATAATGTATAGGTCAGTTCTCCATACTAATCATTAATTTTCTCTGGATCCACAATCTCAACTCGGCAACCAATACTCAGGCTTCTCCTACTAAGTGTTGTATCCATCAAAGGCATCAGTGAAAAATTCCTATCATCCTTCTCAATAGTAAACACATTTCTTACACAGTCATAAATAGCTCTGCAACCATGTTGCCAAGGTCTACCGAGCAATATATCACAACTATTCATCCTCACAATGTCACAAAGCACAAGATCCTTGTACTGGCCAATCTGAACATCAACAAAGCATTGTTCTCTAACTTCCAAAGCATAAACATCTTGTAACCAGCCAATCTTATAAGGACAATGATACTTCATTCTATTCAAACCAAGTTTCTGAACCAGGTCCTTAGCAACAAAGTTATCAGTACAACCACTATCAATAATAACATCAAAGATTTTACCTTCAGTCTTGCATCGGGTCCTAAACAAGTTACTCCTCTAACAAGGTTCATCCTTTGTACTGAGTAATGTTCACCGAAGTAGCAAGTTTTCTGATTCAGGTTCATTCTGAATGTTCTCATTCATCATAGTAGTTCTTTGGTCAACCTTCTTCTATGTACACTCAAAACAATGGTGTCCTTCCTCTCTATAGTTATAGAAAGTACCCTTAAAGATAACTCTACATGTCTTCTTCTTTGGTTCTAGAGGTTTCTGTTCATCTTCTGCATCATTCAGTTTATCCTTCATCGAGTGATCAATCTTTTCTTTTCCTCGAGAGTTACTAGGCTATTTCCTCTTCAACTTATCTTCTGTCTTTAGAGCATACTGATAAGCATCTTCAACATAATCAATCTTCAGCATACCAATCTCATCCTAAATATTGAATCTCAGACCATTCACATACCGAGCTACCTTTTCCTTACCAAGCTCTCGGTGTCTAGACCAAATAGTAAGTTTGTAGAACTCCTAAGTATAATCTTCAATAGACAAATCCTTTTGTTTCAGGTTCTACAACTTCTTAAACAAGTCAAGCTCATAGTCAGCTGATATGAACTTATCTTTCAACTTAGTGACCATCAATCTGCACCGATTGATCTTTGTTTCACGTTCATCTTCTCAGTCTCTCTGTAGTTCTTTCCACCAAAGAGAAGCATGTCCTTTCAAATTTGTCTATGCTAATCTCACCCAAAGAGGATCTTCAATTTCTTCTAGCTCAAAGAAATCTTCAACTTCACCAATCCAATCAATCAAATTGTTAGGCTTCAAAGTACTAGAGAAAGTAGAAACTTCCATTCGGTAATTACTAAACCAAGCAGTATGTCTAGGTAATCGAGCAGTTCTGTCTTCACCAGATCTATTCCTCTAGTCATCACCACTAGATCTAGGAGTTTCAAATTCTTTAGTAGCCTCTTCATAGCCATCCTCAATACCAAGATTCTGAGGTATACCAACAACAGTTCTCATGATCTCAGTGACCATATCATTCCTCATCAATTCCATCTCAGATTTGAAATCTGATTTCACCTTCTCTATGATCCAAGATTCAATAGTATCACAAAGATCTAAAATAACTCTAGGGTCCAATCTTCTTGGAGGCATCCTTAAAGATATCCAAATAAACCCTCTGCAAAAAACCCTCACCGACCACCTTGTGACAATTTCCAAGTTGCAACAAGGTAGATCTCAACCTGCAATCTTGCAAGCAACTAGGGAACAATTTCACAAGTTTAATGTTTCAGATCTACAATCCAGATTGTGCACAATCTTTTCACCAACAAGATCAACTTCTCAAGATCAGCCTTGCTAGCTCAACCTTCTACTTCAACAAGATCAACCTTTTCTCTGATACCACCTGATGCAGTCAAGGATGGGGAATCCAATGAAGGATAGTCCAAACTTGCAGCCAACAGAATTACATAGCGGATTACTCAAAAATGAAACACAAAGTAACTGTTTAGCACTAATTTTCATTAACATGCTTGATTGTAAGACCTTCCAGGTTCGGGCCATTTACAATCAAAAAAAAATTCTACAAGATCTGACAAGATCCAATATAGACTCAGCTAGTTCAGTTCTGAAGACAATCAAAAGCTAATGGAAACCCTAAGGAAGATCTAAACTTGAGCTCGCAAGTATTGAAGCAATCTCCTTGTTTCCAAGTATGAAAACCCCTAGCTCTACTACAAATGACTATCAGATTGCAATCTGATTTGCAACAACATCAAGGACTTTTCAACAACTTTTCTCTTATGCTTTGCATATGACATTTAGATCTACTTTTTTGTTCCAAATCTCCCAACTCCCCTCCCAAAACATCTACCCAAGCCCTCCTTAAATATTAATCATTAGCCATAAGTCGGGAAGATGAAACCCTTAACTCCCCAAAACAAATAATTAAATGCCATACAAGTCGGCTTACAAATGTAGACAAACATTTAATTCAGCATGTCAGCCCTATAACAATGGCTACCAAAAATAAATTCATTGAGATGACTCAACAAATCACATAGAACTCTAGTCAGTAAGTCAGAACTACCAAGCGATAGTAAAATCACCAAGCATGCCATGCATCACCGAGCACCAGTGTCGACCAATCACTACATGCATGACCGAGTAATAATTTCACTAATCACCAAAGACTACCAAGTTCCCTTAGTGACTGAGCTTCCTTCAATGACCGAGACCATCGGTCAAGGCTACAACTAAGTAACACCGGCCAAAATACAAACACTCCATGTAGTTTCACCGAGGACACAAAATGCCCTTCCTTAACCTTGGATGCCCCTGCATCAACCTACTACCTGAATCCCTTCAACATTGCGGGACCTATACTTTTAGGATTACTAATAACATCTTACCAAAAAGGTATAAGGTATGAAGTAAAACTAATATCTAAACCTTGAAAGTCTTGTTCGATTTCTCCCTTGGTATTTTAAATCTTCTAGAATTAGCCCACTACACTAAATCATTAATCCATTCACCTAATGTATGAAAATAAATTATGTATGATGAGAAAAATTAAGGAGGAATCAATAAAATATTATGAATAATTATTTAAATGTGCAGTTATAAAGATAAAATAAACCTTCTCAAAAAAAGTGAATTGATTATTTTATTTTGTAGTTGACCGTCAAAATTTATCTTAGAACTAGAAAATAAGGTTTCCTCTTCAAATGAGAATGTAATTTAGAATTAATTACCAAAACAAAATTCTAGTTAAAGATAAGGGAGAATGATTTAGTGTGAAACGATGAAATTGATTATTTTAATAAAAGTTTAAAATGAAACATTCTGATTAAGTTCAATCGAGAAAGGGCTTGAGCCCATAAAAAAAAAGTCAAAATGATAGTGCCAAAGGAATTAACAAGCTTTCAATTCAACTAGAAAAAAGAGAGGCAACTAATCTATCTAGAGTCAAGTAATAAGAAATAGAAATCCATAAAACTAAATTGAAGGAGTCTAGAATTCCTCCCATTATTCATTAATCTCTTTAAGAGTGTCTAGAAAAGAGGACTTTCTAGGTTGACAAGTTGTAGTATTTGGACCACTCTCTCTTTAGCCATACAAAGTCCCTCTTTCTTCTAATAGGTAGTAGTCAACTGGGTGTCTTTGCATGATGCAAGAGCATCTCAAGTCCTTGCCAATTACGTGTCACTAAAAACATGTTTGTGTTTTTTTGTGTTGCTTGGTTCCTGCTTTGACTGAGTTGGCTTGGTAGTTTCTTGGTTTCCTTTGTTAACCAAGGTTGGTTGGTTATCTCTTTGGTGCTCGATTATCCTTTCTTACCGAGTTATTTATTTTAGTTTCCTATTGAGGCCGAATCGTGTAATTAATTACAATCATGGATTTAATGTTGGTATCTATCATTGGGAAGCATGTAGACCTAGATCTCGTTGTTCCTTCCATTGATGGTGGATCTGAAGGGTGACTTGTTTGGTAGCCTCTTGTATATATTGTAATCTTTGTTTATAGTTTTGGGACAGGAATTAGGACATCAGAGATAGAAGATAGAAGATTATAGATTGTTTCAGATCCTTGCATGTTGGAGGACTTCTGTACTTGAATTATAATATCTGGCCTAAACCAGGAAGGCCTTATAGCTTGACATGTGTGAATCAATTGGAATAAATATATGAAAGTTTATGTGCATTCTCTCTCTCACTTGTGTGTTTTTTTCTTCCACGTGTGATCTTTGCAAGGTGGATCTAGTTAGGGCATGCCTTTGGCCCCTTTCTATATCCTCCCTTGCATCAGGTGGTATCAAAGAGAGGTGAGATCTAGATCTAGGTTTGAGAATCTATGTTTGAGGGTTCCTTCTTGTGAAACCCTAGTTGATTTGTGGTAGGGTAGAAGATTGCAATTTGGCCTATAATTGTAGTTGGTTTCAAGATGGTTCATGGGAGGTGAGATGCAGATCTAGGATTGGAAGACATGTTGAGACAACTTGGTGCTAGATTAGAAGCTATTGAAATAGCCCAGCAAAGAGGAAGACATATTGAATATGTTAGTGATGAGGAAATTTAGGAAGAACAAGGGGAAGTTGAACCTGCACCTGTGATGGATCAAGGTGAAGAAAAATTGTTAAAAGATTTGACAAATCTAAAGTCTACACCAAACTTTAATCATCTTGAGTATAGTGGAAAGCTTGATTTAGATGAATTGGTGGACTAGATCACCGAGATGGAAATGTACTTTGAATATGAAAATGTCCCTGAGGAAAAGAAGGTGAAAATTGCATGCACAAAGTTGAAAGTCATGCATCCTTATGATCGGAACATCTACAGTTGGATAGAAAGAGGAAAGACAAAGAAAAAATTAAGGTATGGAATAAGATGGTAAATAAGTTGAAAGGAAATTTTTAACCTTTTGATTATTAGATTAACCTAGTTAAGTGAATGCAAAGTTTGAGGTAGAAAGATAGCTTAGTAAAATAGTATATTAATGAATTCTATAGACTAGATACCATATCTAGACATGATGAAGATGATGTAGAAATAATTGCTAGGTACCTAAATGGTTTAAGAGTTTCCATCCAAGGAGAAATTAGTTTAGTTAAGCTGGGAAACATTGAAGAAGCTTATCAATTTGCATTGAAAGATGAGGAGAAATTGAACAAAACACATGAGCAAAGACAAAGAGGTAGATCTTATGGTGAAAATAGTAGATCTGATTCAGAAAAGGCAAATATGGATAAAGGCAAGACCCAGTGGAAAGGTGAAAGTTCATCTAGAGGAAGAGGCAATAACTACCAAAATGGTTATAATAGAGGTGGTTTCCAAGGAACTTATCACAATTGTGGAGAAGAAGGACATAGATCATTTGAATGTACACATGCAAGTAAGAAGGTCAATAGTAGTAGAAATGCTTTGGTGAAAAGAAGTCACTGAATGAACCTGAGAAGGAAAAGAACTTAATGGTACACAGAGAACTTTGGATTGAAAGTAATAATGAAGATTTGGTAAGGAAACATTTGTTCAAGACAAGATGTAGAGTTTATGATGAAGTGTGGAAGGTAATCATTGTTAGTGTAAGCTCAGAGAACTTGGCATCTGAGGAAATGGTTACAAAGTTTTAGTTGAAAAGGTTGGAACACCTGAAGCCGTATCAAATTTCATGGATCAAGGATGAGCATACACTTTTGGTAAGTGAACAATGTTATGTGAATTTGAAAATAGGAAATGATGTGGGACAGGTAAGGAGGATCTAATTAAGGCCAGTCCAAACCAGCAGCCAAACACCACAATGCGGAATATGTTAGGAAGGGGAACACTGAGAGGGAGGGTGAATCAATGTTCTATATGTTATTACTTTTTTTGATATCTTGAATCTTAACTTTATTTCTTAAGTACTGAACTGAATATCAATGCAAGTAATATAAACAACCACAACACATAACACCAAATATGATTACAAGGAAACCCAAATAGGTAAAAACCCTGATGAGAATTGACACCCACTAAGAACTGCACTAGTGTTTAATGATCCCTATTATAAGATCATGTAACCCTATTAGGAGTTGATCTATATAATGCTTTTAGTACAGTGACCTAGTCAAGGGTCAGACACTATTAGGAGTCTTTTACAATTAACCCTATTAGGGGTGGGGACACTGATGAAGGGCCCTTACCACCCTTACCAACTCATAACCAAATACATAACAACATGGAGACAAAGAGAAGACAAAATGATTTACAAAGCATACATTAATACTTGAAAATCATTACAACTTGAGAGATCTTACAACATGAGAAGCTTGGAATGAGAGAGCTTGAACTCCAAGAGCTTCTACAACTTGAGCACTTCTTCTCTAATAGGAGATCCTACAACTTGAGAGCTTGTTTATGAATGCTCCTATGCCTTCTTTATATAGGCATTTACCACCCAAGATATTACAATACAACCAATGTGGGATAAAAGATAGATACAACTACCTTGATACAAATATTAAATACCCACCCAATTAATATTTAGCACCACCATGTGGGCCAATTAGAAAATTACATTGCCTTTGTGAGACAATAATAAAATAGAAAGTTGTAACTACCTAACTACAAATATTAAATGCAAGAACTTTCTACAAATTTCTAAAATGCCACCTACACATCTTGATAAATGAAATGATTTCTTATTTTTTTACTTATTTATTTATTTTTCTTTTATTTCACCTATGCACCTTGGAAAATGAAATAACTTTTTTTTTTCTTTCTTTTTTTTTCCTTCTTTTTGTTTATTTATTTATTTATCATGCCCCCTTTTATTTTTTGATGGAAGATGCTCCTACATCAGACACACTATGCAAGAGCTCACTTCTCAAGTGGTGAAGGCTACAACCTTTTGGATCTCAGATACACACTATATCTACAAGGTGAACTATTGCTGTGAAATTGCTTGTCTGATCAATTCCTTTTGTGCATTGATGCTTTAGCTTCTTGTAAATCTCTCAAACAATTTGACTATACTTCACATGCTTCTTCTCTCCTTATATCAACTCTATATTTCCTTCATCATTAATTACAAAGGCGCATGTCTTATTTATATGCGCAAACAAAACTATTAACTAGGTTGACCTTCAACCTATTACATACAATGCTTCCAAGTGAATTGGCTCAACTGTGTTTACAAATGATAATATTAACATGTCTAAAACCTAAATATAATAGGCACATAGCCTTTACAAAACAATATTACAAGTGCTAACAAAAATACCAACAGTCGACTCCATGCTCTGTTCTATTCTATCACTCACTGTCTGTGACTCTTCAACTAGTTATATCTTCATCATAATGACTTATCTAATCATGTGCTCTTAGAATTAACATGACTACATACCAAAAATATTATCTTCAAGGGTGCATGCCATAACTCGGTCATATGCACATGCGTTGATGCTCTGTTCAGCTGGTGCTCTATTGACTGTCCAGTCTTCCATAGTTAGCCAAATTCTGATGTTCTAACTGGTTTCCCTAACTCCATAATATCATCTAAGTTTTTTACCATAATGAAAACACTAAACATAGTTATATACATCAATATAGTGAACTTTCCAACAATCTCCCCCTTTGTTTGATGTGTGTTCCAAGGCTTGCTTGCACTACATCCAAGAGACCTAGCTAGTCTCTTCTAGGAATCTAATCTCCACTAGGTCTTGATTGTATTATATGATTAACTAACACCAATCCTAACTCTTCTCTAAGAGTTCTTAACTCTTGTGCTTCTCCTTAGAAGACTAACACCTTATAGATAGTTCAATCCTCCTCACTCACTTAGAAAGCTCTAAGTGCCAATTCTTCACCAACTCCAATCTTCATTGTAGGGGTGCTCTCCATCTTGAAAAAATTCATAACCTTTCCAATTTGATCCATTTTAGAAGGATCTTGAATCATACTCTTACCGACTTCAATAGTTCATCATTTAGAGACCTTAAAAATAGGCCTAATCCTTGTAGCCTTTTGTAGAGGCTTTTGGCCTTTATTTCAAACATATTAAAACAACTTGCAAAACCAATTGGGGATTCAAATTCCCTTTTGGGTCTTACTAAATATTCTACAACTTTTAGGTCTTGGAAGCCTCCGTACACCACCTTCCTACAAACTAGGGCAAATAGGGCTAATTGACCTACTTTCTAGGACTGATCGTGTCCTAGTAGAAATCTTGCTCAAAACAAAATGTAAATGATTGGTATGAAACCAATCTTCATAGGATGTTTATAATATGATGAAAACCTTCCATAAAAAATCTTGGAGCTGTACTGTACCTTCGTACCCTACAATATATCTTCAACCTTTGACAACCTAGACCTTTAACTGGGCTCTGTTTGCTCACCTAGGGCCTAGCATTAAAAATAGCTATCCAAACTTTGACAACTCCTAATCCTAAACATATGTACACTAATGAATCCCCTAGAATTTACATCTACCCTTAGGTGTTTCCCATGGCTAGATTTCATGGGGGAGCCATGAATGCTCAGACTGGTCCGAACGGAACTAGTGGAACTCTAAAACAAAATCTACTTTAACTAATGCACTAAAACTACTCAAAACACATTTCTTAACAAATGAAAAAGTCTTAAAATGTCCTAAAGAAAACTATGCAATCATTAAATTAGCACTTTAAAACCATTAGATATGACTGTTATCACATAAGCTCGGGATATTCTTGGTAATAATGTTTTCAGAGCTCTATTCTCAAACTCAAAACTATTACAATCCATGTGTAACCTCGAGATTTGAGTCTTGGATAATAGTAGATGCCATATCCTTCATTTTAGGTCCTTTTGGCTGATCACCATATCCTAAACTCAAGGGAATCCAAGGATAACTGAGTTGCATGCAACATTTGCAATAATTGCAAATGTTGTCATGACAACCTCTTTACAACATTTGGCATCTTTCTCTATGCCATGATCCTATTTCTTAGGATCTCTATCCTCACTAGATTCTGAGGAACCAACTCACTTAATGACCCTAAGGAATCTTTAAAACATCCATTAATAACATTTATGTGCCTAAGACACATTAAGAACTCAATCTCTATCTATTAACACTAAGAATTAAAACTACTAACATTGGCAATTTGTGTGACCTTAGTCCTAGTGACTAACTCACTTAGCCTACATAGAAAATTATCTTCTAAGGTCTTCAAACAAATTAATCTACTCTTCTTGACTTGGCTAGATTCAAGTACAAGCCAAAAACTACTAAGCATGGAGGTTAGCCTAGGTGTGCTCCTGCACCATTGTCATTAATGGCAACAAAGGAAATATGGCAAAGTTACTAATTGTATCCTTATACAAAATTTTCTAATCATATACTCTAACTTATATCTCCCTTCTACCATATTCTCTACTCCCCTTTACATCATATACATAGCTCCATATTCTCCCTTATATTATATACTCTACTCCCCCTTTGACATTAATGACAAAGGTGCACAAAAAGGTGTATCTACAAGTACTTACAAGGTGAGTACATTTGGATATGCTATCTTTAAGTTCTGGATCACTTGCTACCAAAATTTTGTCAGTGCATTTATAGTCTAGAGATGGGCACACAAATCATATGTCAACTTCTCCATCTTTTCCAAATCTAGACTTAGACCTTGATCATATGTCACTATAGTGCCATCGATTTCCTTGATATTCAGATTTAATACATCCAATGAGGGTGCAAGAGCATTTCTTAGCTGAGTCTATTTTGCCTTTATCTTAGACATTTCTTTTTTTTACCTTCCCTATCTTATCCACTTGTCCTTGGTAAACATCTTTACACATATTTACATCTATGGAGGGATCTTCCACTGATTTCCTTACTACATGTATGATAGCTTCTGCTTCCTGAATTTTCTTGTAAAGGTTTGTAGTCAGTTTGTCTTGGTTCATACCATCTTCTATGATTTTTCTTCCTTTAGCTGCAAAGTATTTCAGCAAGGCTTGACCAACCTTCAAAGAGCTAAGGTTGAGTGAAAAGTTCCCTGTCATTTCACTCAATCTCTTCTTGAGATATTTCTCTTCTACAACCTTGGATGCAAATTCTTCAAAACTAGAGAAATTTGTTTTAAAACTTGAGAGTATGGTGCTGACATCATCTACTGACTGGATTTTTGTAACCTTCTTCTCTTCTGGAATTAGGTTATTTAGCATGTTGACTGAGTCAACAAACAATGGGTTCCTCGTTACCTATTTCTCCTTTTCCTTTTCCATTGCAAGCACACTGATCTTGATCAGATCTTCTTCTCTCCATGAGTCTAGGTTTGATGTGTTAGGGGTAAGACTTGACATCAATGATGCCAATGGAATAGGAGTGAGAAGTGTGTTGTCCATCACTACATTTATGGGTACTTGAATAGATGGCTCATATGTTGGTTCATTTTCCTTCTTTTCTTTTCCTTTCTCCTCTTCTTTTTCTTTCTCCTTGTCTTCCTCTTGTCCTGTCAAGTCCTTAATCTGAATTTCTTCTTGTTTCTTTGGTGAATTATCACCACAAAGAATGTATGCTTCCTCAGTGCTCACATATCCCTCTTCAAGCTTGTCCAAGTCCTTATCTATGGCTGCCATAGATATCTCAACATTGTCTATCATGATGGTGTCTTTCTTGGCTTTAGGCATGGGCATAAATACCACAACCTCTATGGGTGCTATCACTACGGGCACTGAGTCTTGTGGACCTATCATAGGTGCATTTATGCTCTCTGCAGCTTTGGCTTTTTCAACAAGTGCTTGAGTTGTGGGTGCAGATATTGGTTGCATGCATTGTTCTAGGAGCACCTTCTCAAAGGATTTTTCTATTTCCTTGGAATTCAACTCATAGTCCTTATTCATAATATGGATTTTTCTAATATTAGTTATAAGGTGCGGTTTTACCAAGTCCATTAATAAGGCCTTTTGTTTAATTGATCACACTAGAAGAATGTCATCCAGTTTCTTTTCTTTGATTCTAAAGTCTTCTTCATCAGCTTGTCTTTTCAATGTGTCCAAAATATCCCATATCTTTTCTGGAATCATTGTCTTCAGTTCTAACATAGTCTTCCTAAATTTTATGATGTATTTGATTACTATATCATGCATTTTAGATTTGTCTATCTCATGATATCTATCATAAAACTTAGATATCTTATTAAGTCTACCTTCATCTACCACTTTGGATCTCAACACTTGTAAATTTGGTAAGAATCCTACATCAAGAGGTGGTTGAAATTTTTTACCTTGGCTTCTTGTGGTTCTTGCTGATGGATGGCTAGTAGATGTTTGCTTCTTCCTCTTGGTCACCTTTCTTGTCTCATGAGATGCTTCAGTAGACTCTAAGTCAATTGTATCTATGGGCACAGTAGTGATATCATTTGTCATTTTCTTCTTTTCTTTGGGATCATGTATTTTCTCAATTTTTATTTTCTTCTTCTTAGGGTCATCTATTTTATCTATTTTGGTTTCAATAGTGGATGCACTCTCAATTTCCATAGCCATCTTGGCTTCTTTAGATTTATCCAAATCATCTTGAGTGACACCATTAATCTTAAGTATCTTAGAGGTAATCTTAGAGGCTTTTCTCTTGGTCACTACACTGTTTAGGACTGCATCTACTTGTCTAGTTTTCTCTTCATATGTGCCCCACCTTGGCTCATTGGGATATCTTGGCATGTTGATAGTAAAACTTATGCATATGCTTCCAGAATGTGTTCTTCTAATTCATACCCATGTCAATGAATCCACTTAGTTCTAGGCTTAACTACTTCCATGCGTGATATGTCTATCTCAACCATGAAGAATATACTATCCTTATACTTCTCAACTATAGTCTCAGGTATCCTATACCTTCTTTACATCTTTATTCTAAATGTTTTGAGTTCCAATTCTATGAATTCTTTCAAGGTGCTCTCTAAAGATGCCTTGAAGGAAATCTGAGGCATTGTGGGAATAGTCTTATATAGATAAAGCTCTGATACTTTACCAACTATATGGAAGGACATATAGATTATCAAAGATACAAATCTGAAAATCTTACTCTTATCATGCTTGATTGCCCTCATATTGTCCATCAATTGTGTGCACAAGATCTCACACACTCCTCACTAGGTTCAATTGACATCCTGCACTTATCACTCCAGTATTTGCAGGCTTTCTCAACCAGTTTTCTAACATCCTTGCTAGTGGGAAGGATGGCATTAGTCTTGGGTAATCCAGTCATCTCATTGATTAGGTCTGAGGTGATGCGAACTGGAACTTCACCTATCCAGAATAGGTCATCATGAATTCTTCTCAATAAGATCTTGATCCACTCAAATTCATAGAACTCATAAGTTGTAGCATACTCTATAATGGGGTTTCCTTCAAACTGTGTGAACTCATTAGTGAATGTTTTATCTGGATTCATCATGGTTTCCATGTACACCCTGATTCTATCAAGTCCTACTGGTTCCTTTTTATAGTAGATATATGCACGTATATCCTCTACATGCATTACACCCATCAGAGTCATAGAGAATGCTCCTTCCAAATCATCTAAGGTTGACTTAAATGGATGCTTCTTAAATAGATATCTTTATCTCTCAGCATTATCGAAAACAACCAGAGTAGCCATAACTTGGTTTATCGCTTCAAATAAGTTTGCAAGGGTTTCTAAAATGTTGCAACTAAACTAGGGTTTCATAGAGAAATTCCAACCTTCTTCACTAATAGATAAACTATGATCTATTAATATAAACTTCTTTGATCTCCTATGCTCTCGAAATGCTCAAACTTGATTGCAAATGTGCGATCAATGAATCTCTGGTGACTATAAAGTAGTTTTCTTCCATTAATGCTATCCTCATAAATATAGAATGCAACTGTGAATTTCTTTCTTTGTCTCTACTATCAATCAGGTAATACACTCTTGCATACTGCATCACATAGTCTCAAAATAGTTGTGGTCCAAGGCACATAATCTAAGAGTGAGTATACTAGCCACGCAGGGGTCTAGAGCTAATATAGCTCCCCCTATGACAGTGAAAGTCATTTTAACCATAAATAGGAGGTGTGTCCATTGTGGATGCATCCTCAACAATTTCATCAAAATTATTCTTCTTTTCTTCCTTCCAAATCAAGCTCACATCTTTTGTAGCTTGCACAAACTTGACTTCTCCTACTTCATCCAATATTGATCCTTCAGACTTCTTAGGGATTTCATGTCTTTGTGCTTTTGATATATACAACTTAGAGATGTGCCCAGCCTTGTTACATGAGTGACAAATGGCTAGAGGCCTGATATTCCTCAATGCATTGATGTGGGTTACCATACTACACTGTCTGGCTGTGTGACCAACATAATTGCATATCTGACATGTAATGTTCTAAGAATTTCTTACATTATGCTGTGGATGACTTCTCTAATTTTTTTGATTCTAATTTCTTTCATTTGATCTATAATTCATAGCTCTATGACCAAAATTATTGCATGAATAACAATAACCATTGAAAGGTCTTACCTCTTTACAATCTCTTGCTATGTGACCATGCCTGCTACAAGCATAACAAGTCATGTTTAGTAGCTTGCACTCATCCTTAGATGGTTCAACTTTAGCAATTGTATGATTTCCTTCCTTCTTAGCTTCTATAGATTCTTCTAATGCTTTCTTTCTTTCTCACATGTCATTGATCTGATTTTGTGCTTCATTGAATCCAATATCGCTGGTGTCTCCTTTAATTTTTTGTGCATACAATTGTGACCCTATTAGATCCTTTCTTGTGTAAAATTTGTCAATATGATTCTTTGCTTCAATCAATTTAGATTTCACTTGCTTCTTGATGTTTTCTAACTCCAAGATTTTCATGTTTTCTTGCCTTAGTTCTTCATCCAACTACTTTTTTTCTTTGACCTTTTCTTCATAGGCTTCTTGATTATTAAGTAACTTTCCATTCATTTCTTCATTCTGATCTTTCACAGATTTGTTTTCCTCATTTATCTTTTTAACCATTTTTCCCAAATCACTTGTGGAATAGCCTTTCAAGTTAGATTTTCTCAGTTTTTTGATGACTGCATGAGAATCACTAACCTTTTCTTTTAGCTCTTCAATTTATTTTTCAGATCTGTCAAGGTATTCAAGAGCTGCTTCAAGATTCTTTTCCAAATGTCTCATTTCTCCCTTATCCATGATCTCCTCAAGTGGTTAAACTTCTCTACAAAGGACCATAGCACTGATACCATTTATTAGGAATGGGAACACTGAGTTGGTTGGGGGGGGGGGGTGGGGGGGGTGAATCAATTTTCTATATATTATTGATTTTTTTGATATCTTGAATCTTAACTTTATTGCTTAAGTACTGAATTGAATATCAATGCAAGTAATATAAACAACCACAACACATAACACCAAATATAATTATGGGGAAATCCAAATAGGTAAAAACCCCAGTGGGAATTGACACCCACTAAGAGTTGCACTAGTGTTTTATGATCCTTGTTAGAAGATCTTGCAACCCTGTTAGGAGTTGATCTTTATAATTCTTTTAGTATAGTGACCTGGTCAAGTGTCAGACCCTATTAGAATTCTTTTAAAATTAACCCTATTAGGGGTGGGGACACACTATCCTAGAGCTCACTTCTCAAGTGGTGAAGGATACAACCTTCTGCATCTCAGATACACACTATATCTACAAGGTGAATTGTTGTTGTGACACTGCTTGTTTGATCAGTTCCTTTTGTGCATTGATGATTTAGCCTCTTGTCAAGCTCTAAAACATTTTTACTTTACTTCACATGCTTCTTCTCTACTTATATCAACTCTATATATGTGCAAACAAAAGTATTAACTAGGTTGGCCTTCAACCTATTACATACAATGCTTCAAAGTGAATTGTCTCAAGCGTGTTTAAAAACAATAATATTAACATGTGTAAAACCTAAATAAAATAGGTGCATAGCCTTTACAAAATAGTGTTATAAGCGCTAACCAAAATACCAACAGTCGGCTCCATGCTCTGTTATGTTCTACCACTTGTAACAACCCATAATAAACTAAAAGATAAAACCATGAAGATCCAGCCATACACAACCACAAAAGCATGATAATTTTTTTTTCTTTGTTTTAATACTCCTAATTGGAACAAAAGTACATAGTAACTGCTTCTAAGAGCTTTACAATTTCCAAACTGAGTTACATAAGAGTAAATAAGACTACTCTTTATTCAAAGACTTATTTTCTAATACATATTTCTTCTAAGCCTTTTACATTCTACGAATAGATCTGATAACTAATAAACAAGAAATGATCTACCTTCCATAAATCTTAACAGTAGCTAACTACTGGCCCAAACTCATTGATTTATCCATTTAAACATGAAAGTCAAGAGTAAACACAAACACAGATGCAAACAGGGCTCAGTCACATTAATTAAGATAATGGAGTACTTCCAAAAATTTGCAACCATAATAAAATCAGAATAACCTATTATCCATGCAGATAAAATACAGATGTTACTAAAATTTAATAACATGATTCCATTCTTTTAACACTGAAATCCGCAAGCACTGCATTTCTTTTCCAACATAAATAAACTCGCAAAGAAAATGACAAGGTAATGATCCAATAGTTCCTGGGTGTCCACATAAGAATCTACGCTATGTATCCATGAGAAAACCTCGTAGTAATCCATTATGTCTGATGAAACCATAATGTTTTATCTTGTTAGATGATACCCATAGCCCATAAATTTATAATTATCGCTTAATTAAACAACTGACATAAATTCTTTCCCATAAGGATATAGACTAGTGTCAGTCACAACTGACAGAAATTCTATCCCACAAGGTACTAGACTAGTGTCAGCCACCCATTCAAAGGATCACACTTGCATTATCTCAAAACACTTGCACTAGCAATAAATAATTGAAAATAAATAAACTATATTTCTCATTTTTAACTATAATGCTATTTCTATTGCATCAATAATGACATTGAATCAGCAATCAGAAATCCATATAGAACCAAGTTCCTATTTACCACAATATTATTCCAACACAATCATTTCAAATAATATCCTTTTAACATTAAAACAATAATATTTTTGGTACAGTGCAATATAAATAACTCCATTAAATAGAACCAAATCATAAACAAATATGTACTGAATCATCACAATAAACATCACATTTAATAAAAAAATAAATTCACCATAACCAATTAAAGGTATTTATATTTACTTAACATCCTACTTTGTTATATATAAGATCATACTTTTATATACGTGTTGACGTATGTACATGCATACACCACACATACTTAATACATAGACCAATCTATAGTTCAAACCCATCATTTGGAAGAATCGTAAATCAGAAAATAATAGCTCTGTTTTCATAACAGTGAACACGACATGACTAAAATAAAATGTTTTAACATTCGACCCTCTGATACCATCAAACAATAATCTCAATACGATTAAGGTATTACATTGCGAGCCTCAGATCTTAAATCTTAGACACAATGATATAACTTCAAAAATATGGCATCCATCAAAATTCCACAAAATCATCTAATTCGCTGTCATGATAAAGATACAGCAAATGTCCTATGGTTTCACTGTCGACTAACGATGTAAAAGTATGATTTAACAATACTTAAGTTCATGTAAACTATGAACTACCACTACAATTCTTTTCTACAGGACAAACCCATAAAACTATAGTGCCTTAATACGTATAGAGACAATGGACACAAAAAACTCTGTTACAATGAAAATGCAACACCCAAAACCCTATACATTTACCAGTTTCCAATCTAAGATATTGAAACCTCAAGACTCAAGTTCATCAAACTGAAACCTCAACCAACCAACAATAAACACGCGGGTAACTTCACAGACCCATTCTTTGAGAAATTTTCACAATGCACAGAGAAACCCTCTAAGCCTATAAAACCCGTACCATTTGGTTACACATAGAAAAGAACACAAGATAACAAAATAATAATCCCTAACATTATCTCTATTTTTTTTTAATATGCAAAATCGTATAAATGTTTTAACCAGTCCTTACCAGAGACAATAATATCACAAGCTCAAATTTCAATATAGAAGATTCAAAAAAACAATTTTCTAGATTTACATTAATCATTCATTCTACAATGAAATACAGAAAATAGACATGAGTTCAGAGTTAGAAATTACCCCTGCCTGGTATTCATGCGGGGTATCTGAAACCAAAATGTCCTAGCCCACTCCCAAAGCAAAAAATCTCTCAAATGACTGGGATCGTAGAGATAAAGCTTGCCGTGAAAAACCTCTACATAATCCAGTCATTTTATCACAAGGTAATCGACTGAGATACACCTCCATAACCAACCGTTAACCCAGAAAAATTGAAGCAAAACTCAGCTTCAACAACTGAAATCTCTTCACCAAGTTAATGGTGGTCTTTCCCAAATAAATGACTAACAGTTTAAGAGCTACAATCTCATCCATCAACAAGATGAATATGCTACTTGCATGCGATGCTTACCATCTGTCTGCAGTGTACCAAATTTGAAACCCAATGCCTGCAAAATTAATTTCCCACTACGCCTAAAATAGCTCACTACACTCAATGCCATGCAGAGTATATTGCAATTGAGTTTAGTGGTCAATAGGAAAACTTGAGAGTGGTATAAGATGTGTTTAGGTATACGTTAGGTTATTGAATAACTCTAACATACCTTCACCATATTTTACTAACATCTAACTAAATTAACAAAATGATAACTACTAACATTCAAAATTAAAGATACTAACATATAGTTAGGATTTACTAACATTAACTTTGAATTAAGTAAAGCATAAAACAATTAATATATTATACATATACATAAATACCATATATATGCACCTTTCAAATTAAGATTTTATTAACAAAATGAGGATAGTAATCCTATCCATTAAATCAATACTATGAACTTGACATACACAGATATAACCTCATAACAGAAGTAATAACAGAAAAGTAAACCAATTAAAACAGTCACCAACAAAACTTGATACCAAATACAGATCTTTAACTAACATTTCATCAACATAATCACTAACAGAAACAAACAAGTATAGGTTTCACCAACATAAAAAAATTAGAAAAATAACATCTGATAATCCACCAGTTAATCAGACATAACAATAATAGTAATTGAACATTCTAATTCTGGAAATCAGATTATAATGAACCTAATCTCTCAACAAAGTTTAGGTAAGTGACATCAGAAAATTAATCTTGAAGGAAGATCCAACAACAGAACTATTCTAGAATGAGCTAAGCTAATAAATAGACACTAAATTAGAACAAAACATTAATAAGCAAAACCAGAGACTATCAGGGGCATGACACCCTCCCCCACCAGCCTAGGCTTACTCCTGGAAGCCTGAAAACAAATGTGGATGAGCAGTTCTCATTACCCCTGCATCTTCCCAAGTTTGAGAAGCCTCATCATTAAGATCCCATAACACCTTTACCTGCTCCACCTTGTGTCCTCTGAGGTTTAGCTCTCTTTTCTAAATAATTAGTATTGGCTCCAGCATCAGTTGTCCATCTACCACCTATAAATGATTCCAGTTTAGAACGTGAGCAATATCAGGTATGTACTTCCTTAAGATAGAAACATGAAATACATCATGAATTAGTGATAGGCTAGGAGGCAAAGAAAGTCTATAGGCAACTGGACCCACTCGTTCTAGGATCTCAAATGGTCCCACAAATCTTGGAGACAATTTTGACCCTTTACCATACTTAATAGGACTTTTCTGCGGCCTAACCCGATAAAATACCTTATTCCCAACTTCAAATTGACGTTCAATCCTATGCAGGTCTGCATACTTTTTCTGCCTGTCCTAAGCTGTAGATAGGTGTTCTCTGATGTGCTTAACCTGCTGTTCTAAATCCTGAAGCATCTCGGGACCTAAAAGAATTATGTCCTCAAGATTGTCCCAGCTCAAAGGTGTTCTACATAGTCTTTCATACAAAGCCTGGAAAGGAGCCATACCAATAGAACTATGGTAACCATTGTTGTAAGCAAATTCAACCAGATGCAAGTACTCTTCCCATCTAGTTTGCCTATCCATCACATACATTCTAAGCATATCTTCCAAAACTTGATTGACATGCTCAGTCTGTCCGTCAATTTCAGGATGATATGCTGAACTAAAGTTCAGCTAAGTACCTAATTCACGCTGCAAAGACCTCCACAAAGATGAAGTAAAAATTGAATCCCTATCAGATATGATCTTCTTAGGAATCCCATGCAGCTTAACAACCTGTTCCATATAAATCTATGCTACAGATGCAGCATTATAAGTGGATCTTATAGGAATAAAATGGGCAACTTTGGTTAACCGGTCAACAACAACCATAATGGCATCATGTCGCCTAGCTGATAATGGTAATGCCACTATGAAATCTATGGATATGGTATC
This sequence comes from Chamaecyparis obtusa, assembly GCA_027943335.1. Lineage (NCBI taxonomy): Eukaryota > Viridiplantae > Streptophyta > Pinopsida > Cupressales > Cupressaceae > Chamaecyparis > Chamaecyparis obtusa. The sequence goes on from BSBK01009129.1 coordinate 223,127, forward strand.
CCATTTCCATTTAGGCATGCTGTGAGATTGAAGTAAACCAGCTGGATGTTGATGTTCAGCTTTTACTCTCTGACACTCCAAGCATCTAGCCACAAAATCAGCAATATCCCTCTTCATACCCGGCCAGTAGTGATGCTGCTTAAGATCAGCATGCATCTTCTTCACACCAAGATGTGCTGAATATGGTGCCTTATGTGCTTTAGTCATAACTAGGTTCTGAAGATCCCTGACTTCTGGCACATAAATGCTACCTCGGTAAGTCATCAGTCCTTCAGTGCTAATAGAGTAACCCTCAAATCTGCCTTCTAATACACTACCACTATCAATCACTACTTTGACATTTAAGTACCAAGGATCAATAGCCAAATTCAGAAGTATTCTCTCTTTCAAGTCAATTGTGAGAATCAAAGAAGAGAGTTCATGATGCCTTCTGCTAAGAGCATCCGCTACTTCATTTTCTTTACCCTGAATATACTTCATTTTGAAGTCATACTCACACAAAAACTCCATCCATCTACACTGACGTGCATTAAGATTGGGTTGCGTGAACAAATATTGTAGACTTCTGTGATCGGTATGAAGCTCAAAAAGTTGACCAAGAAGAAAATGCCGCCATTTGGTCAAAGCATGAATCACTGCTATGAGTTCCAAATCATGAGTAGGATAATTAATTTCATGATCCTTTAGTTTCCTAGATTCATAAGCAATGACCCTGCCATCTTGCATCAAGACAGCCCCTAAACCATCCAATGAGGCATCGATGCACACAACAAATTCCTTAGAAGGATCAGGTACCGCTAAAATTGGTGCACTAGTCAAACGTTCCTTAAGATGTTGGAATGCTTCTTCACATTTATCTGACCAGATGAATTTCTTACCCTTTCTCTGGAGAGAAGTAATGGAATGGGCTATCTTTGAAAAATTAGCCACAAATCTTCTGTAGTAGCTAGCCAGACCCATAAAACTTCATACTTTAGATACATTGGTAGGAGTTGGCCACTCTACAATTGCCCTAATCTTAGCAGAATCAATAGCTATTCCATCTCCTGTAATGATGTGACCCAAATAACTTATTTCAGTTTTGAAAAATTCACATTTTTCAGGATTGGCATATAGCTTGTTCTTGCGGAGACATTCAAAGACTTGCCTCAAATGCTGCTCATGCTCCTCCAAGGAGTTAGAATATACCAAAATGTCATCAAGGAACACTACAACAAACTTATCTAAGAAAGTCCTAAATACTCCCTGCATCAAACTCATGAATACTGATGGTGCATTAGTCAACCCAAATGGTACTACTATGAATTCATAATGCACATACCTTGTGCAAAAGGCTGTTTTATGAAAGTCAGCTTCTTGAATCCTTAACTGATGGTATCCAGATTTGAGATCAATCTTGGAAAACACCTTGGCACCCTTCACTTGATCAAACAAATCATCGATGCAAGGCAAAGGATATCCATTTTTGATGGTAGCTTTGTTCAGTTGTCTATAGTCGATACAAAGCCTCAAAGATCCATCCTTCTTCTTGATGAAGATAATAGGTGCTCCCCAAGGTGAAACGCTAGGTCTAATAAGTCCATTCTCAAGGAGTTCCTCAAGTTGAACCTTGAGTTCCACTAATTCTGGAGTGGTCATACGATAAGGAGTCTTGGAAATCGGTTTGGTTCCCGGCAAAAGATCAATCCTAAAATCAATTTCTCTTTTAGGTGGGATTCTCGAAATCTCTGTAATGAATACATCTGAGAATTCCTTCAAAATTGGATGATCTAAGCTGGTGTTCCAAGCAACTGGTTCATCAAAATCATTGATAGAAATAGCAAACAATTTGCATCCCTTTTGTAAACATCTCTGAAGTTGCTCAGCAGAAATAGTTCTGACTGACATAGGCCTCTTAATATCTGTAGTAATCTTGATGGTTCTATTATCATCGATACACCTAACGGTCTTCTCTCTACAATCGATGACAACTTGGTGTTGCTCTAACCAATCCATTCCTAGAATAATGTCATAAGAACCTAAAGGAATAACCCTAAGGCTAACTGTAGTAGTAAAAGCCTTAAATTGGACCTTACAATATTCAGCTATAAACCCTGATTCAACCTTAGTCCCTGATGCTAACTCGACTTGCCATGCCAATTCAACTTTACTCAAGGAATTCCACATTACTTAACCAAATTGGAAGAAATAAAAGAGCCAGTGGCACCGGAGTCAAATAAAATAGAGATCTTCTTACCTTGGTAATTACCTCTAGCTTCAATCATAGTGTTCTGATGATCTTCTTGTTTTTGATCCACAGTAGCAAAGATGCGATGATTCCTTCCAGAATCACCAACAGTAGCCTTAGAACCTGTGGCTTTATACCTGACCTGACTATTTCCTCGAAGGGGACAATTCCATTGCAAATGCCCCAATTGCCCACATTGCCAACATTCTGCTCCTCTTTTGGTACTTTTATCCTATGATGAGTTTGCTGGAGGTGATACATAACTCTGTTGTACACTCTGAGTTGGTTTAAAGGACTTAGGTTACTCAGGAACCTTGAAACTCTTGTTTGATTTGGAAAACTTTTCAAACTTCCTCTTCTGAAATTTACCACTTGATCCACTGGAAAATGCCTTGAAATTATCTTGATAAGGTTTCTGATTCTTCCCACTACTTTGAGCTGGTGGATCCACTGATCCTTTGGCTGAAAATCCTGACTTCAATTCTATGAGTTTGGCTTGATCAGCAGCTTCTTTCACTGTCTTAGGTTTGAAAGTTCTCACTTCTTCTCCAATTTTAGGGTTCAAACCCCTAATGAAGTGTTGTACCAAAGGCTTATCATTCTCTAACCAACTAGAATATTTCTTCAGTTGGAAAAACCTCCTCTCATACATCTCCACTATTGAGTTGCCTTGAGAAATACTGAAGAATTCTTCAGATCTAGTTTGCTGCAAACAATCTGACAAGAATCTCTCGTGGAATCTTTCTACGAAGAGCTCCCATGTAACCTGAGAGATAAGAATTCCAAGTTGCTCTAGTTCCATATTCCACCATATGGAAGCAAAGGATCTTAGCTGCATTACGGTCCAATGAACCTTCACATTACCATGATAATCATGGAGAATAAAACATCTTTCGATGTTCAAGAGCCATGCTTCAGCTTCAGCACCACCCTTTGTTCCATTGAAATATGGTCCTTTAAGCTTAGAAAGGTCTTTTAACTAAATCTTGATAACAGGATCTTCTGCTACAGGGACTCATATAATATGAGCATTTGCTACATCAACTGGAACATTGTTCCTTGCTTCAATGTTATCCAACCTCTCAAGGATCCGTTGGAGAACTTCAACCTGTGGTACCTCTCGATCTTCCTGATCCATTCCTATTAAAGGATCAACTTGTTCATCACCAAGTATTCCTTGGCAACCACGTCCTCTTCCTCAGCCACGACCATGACCATGTCATCCACCCCTACCTCTGCCTAAATCAGCATCAACTGGGTCACCACGTCTTTGTGCTCCTGGTGTAACAGGAGGCATGCTTGAAATCCTATAGAAAAGATCAATAAAAATCACTAACGGAAGCATAATGATCAAACCCCTTATCTTTTAAACCCTCAAGCCCTGAGTGTTTAAATTTGGCTCTGATACCAAATGTAACAACCCATAATAAACTAAAAGATAAAACCATGAAGATCCAGCCATACACAACCACAAAAGCATGATAATTTTTTTTTCTTTGTTTTAATACTCCTAATCGGAACAAAAGTACATAGTAACTGCTTCTAAGAGCTTTACAATTTCCAAACTGCATTACATAAGAGTAAATAAGAATACTCTTTATTCAAAGACTTATTTTCTAATACATATTTCTTCTAAGCCTTTTACATTCTACGAATAGATCTGATAACTAATAAACAAGAAATGATCTACCTTCCATAAATCTTAACAAAAGCTAACCACTGGCCCAAACTCATTGATTTATCCATTTAAACATGAAAGTCAAGAGTAAACACAAACACAGATGCAAACAGGGCTCAGTCACATTAATTAAGATAATGGAGTACTTCCAGAAATCTGCAACCATAATAAAATCAGAATAACCTATTATCCATGCAGATAAAATACAAATGTTACTAAAATTTAATAACATGATTCCATTCTTTTAACACTGAAATCCGCAAGCACTGCATTTCTTTTCCAACATAAATAAACTTGCAAAGAAAATGACAAGGTAATGATCCAATAGTTCCTGGGTGTCCACATAAGAATCTACGCTATGTATCTATGAGGAAACCTCGTAGTAATCCATTATGTCTGATGAAACCATAATGTTTTATCTTGTTAGATGATACCCATAGCCCATAAATTTATAATTATCACTTAATTAAACAACTGACATAAATTCTTTCCCATAAGGATATAGACTAGTGTCAATCACAACTGGCATAAATTCTATCCCACAAGGTACTAGACTAGTGTCAGCCACCCATTCAAAGGATCACACTTGCATTATCTCAAAAAACTTGCAATAGCAATAAATAATTGAAAATAAATAAACTATATTTCTCATTTTCAACTATAACGCTATTTCTATTGCATCAATAATGACATTGAATCAGCAATCAGAAATCCATATAGAACCAAGTTCCTATTTACCACAATATTATTCCAACACAATCATTTCAAACAATATCCTTTTAACATTAAAACAATAATATTTCTGGTACAGTGCAATATAAATAACTCCATTAAATAGAACCAAATCATAAACAAATATCTACTGAATCATCACAATAAACATCGCATTTAATAAACAAATAAATTCGCCATAACCAATTAAAGGTATTTATATTTACTTAACATCCTACTCTGTTATATATAAGATCATACTTTTATATATGTGTTGACGTATGTACATGCATACACCACACATACTTAATACATAGACCAATCTACAGTTCAAACCCATCATTTGGAAGAATCGTAAATCAAAAAATAATAGCTCTGTTTTCATAATAGTGAACACGACATGACTAAAACAAAATGTTTTAACATTCGACCCTCTGATACCATCAAACAATAATCTCAACAGGATTAAGGTATTACATTGCAAGCCTCAGATCTTAAATCTTAGACACAACGATATAACTTCAAAAATACGGCATCCATCAAAATTCCATAAAATCATCTAATTCGCTATCATGATAAAGATACAGCAAATGTCCTACGGTTTCACTATTGACTAACGATGTAAAAGTATGATTTAACAATACTTAAGTTCATGTAAACTATGAACTACCACTACAATTCTTTTCTATAGGATAGACCCATAAAACTACAGTGCCTTAATATGTATAGAGATAGTGGACACAAAAACTCTGTTACAATGAAAATGCAACACCCAAAACCCTATACATTTACTAGTTTCCAATCTAAGATATTGAAACCTCAAGACTCAAGTTCATCAAACCGAAACCTTGACCAACCAACAATAAACACGCGGGTAACTTCACAGACCCATTCTTTGAGAAATTTTCACAATGCACAGAGAAACCCTCTAAGCCTATAAAACCCCTACCATTTGGTTACACAAAGAAAAGAACACAAGATAACAAAATAATAATCCCTAACATTATCTCTATTTTTTTTTAATATTCAAAATCGTATAAACATTTTAACCAGTCCTTACCAGAGACAGTAATATCACAAGCTCAAATTTCAATATAGAAGATTCAAAAAAACAATTTTCTAGATTTACATTAATCATTCATTCTACAATGAAATACAGAAAATAGACATGAGTTCAGAGTTAGAAATTGGCCCTGCCTGGTATTCGTGCAGGGTATCTGAAACCAAAATGTCCTAGCCCACTCCCAAAGCAGAAATTCTCTCAAATGACTAGGATCGTAGAGATAAAGCTTGCCGTGAAAAACCTCTACATAATCCAGTCATTTTATCACAAGGTAATCGACTGAGATACGCCTCCATAACCAACCGTTAACCCAAAAAAATCGAAGCAAAACTCAGCTTCAACAACTGAAATCCCTTCACCAAGTTAATGGTGGTCTTTCCCAAATAAATGACTAACAGTTTAACAGCTACAATCTCATCCCTCAACAAGATGAATATGCTACTTGCATGTGATGCTTACCATCTGTCTGCAGCGTACCAAATTCGAAACCCAATGCTTGCAAAATTAATTGCCCACTACGCCTAAAACAACTCACTACACTCAATGCCATGCATAGTATATTGCAATTGAGTTTAGTGGTCAATAGGAAAACTTGAGAGTGGTATAAGATGTGTTTAGGTATACTTTAGGTTATTGAATAACTCTAACATACCTTCACCATATTTTACTAACATCTAACTAAATTAACAAAATGATAACTACTAACATTCGAAATTAAAGATACTAACATATAGTTAGGATTTACTAACATTAACTTTGAATTAAGTAAAGCATAAAATAATTAATATATTATACATATACATAAATACCATATATATGCACCTTTCAAATTAAGATTTTGTTAATAGAATGAGGATAGTAATCCTATCCATTAAATCAATACTATGAACTTGACATACGCAGATATAACCTTATAACAGAAGTAATAATAGAAAAGTAAACCAATTAAAACAGTCACCAACAAAACTTGATACCAAATACAGATCTTTAACTAACATTTCATCAACATAATCACTAACAGAAACAAACAAGTATAGGTTTCACCAACATAAAAAAATTAGAAAAATAACATCTGATAATCCACCAGTTAATCAGACATAACAATAATAGTAATTGAAGGTTCTAATTCTGGAAATCAGATTATAATGAACCTAATCTCTCAGTGAAGTTTAGGTAAGTGACATCAGAAAATTAATCTTCAAGGAAGATCCAACAACAGAACTGTTCCAGAATGAGCTAAGCTAATAAATAGACACCAAATTAGAACAAAACATTAATAAGCGAAACCAGAGACTGTCAGAGGCATGACACCACTCACTATCTGTGACTCTTCAACTAGTTGTATCTTCACCATACTGACTTGTCTGATCATGCACTATTAGAATTAGCATGAATACATACCAAAAAGCTTATCTTCAAGGGCACATGCCATAACTTGGTCATGCGCACATGCACTGATGCTCCATTCACCTAGTGCTCTGCTGATTGTCTAGTCTACCCTACTTAACCAAATTCTTATCTTCTAACTGGTTGTGTTGACTCCATAATATCATATGAATTTGTTTCCATAATGAAAACACTAAACATAGTCTATGCATCAATATAGTCAACTTTCCAACAATCTCCCCCTTTTTCATTAATGCCAACAAAGGAAATATGGCGAATTTACTAACTGTATCCTTATATAAAATTTTCTAATCATATACTCTAATTTATATCTCCCTTCTACTATATTCTCTACTCCCCTTAACATCATATACATAGATCCATATTATCCCTTCTATTATATACTCTATTCCCCCTTTAACATTAATGACAAAGGTACACAAAAAGGTGTATCTACAAGTACCTAAAAGGTTAGTATATCTGGATATACTATCTTTAAGTTCTAGATCTCTTGTTGCCAAAATGTTGTCAATGCATTTATAGTCTGGATATGGGTGCACAAAGCATATGCAAACTTCTCCATCTTTTCCAAATCTGAACTGATCATATGTCACTATAGTGGCATCAATTTCATTGATATTCTGATTTAACACATCCAATGAGGGCACAAGAGCATTTCTTAGCTAATTTTGCCTTCCCCTTATATTAGACATTTCTTTTTTTTCCTTCTCTATTTTATCCACTTCTCCTTGGTAAACATTGTTACACATATTTACATCTGTGGAGGAATCTTCCACTGACTTATGACATATATCATAGCTTCTGGTTCTAGAATTTTCTTGTAAAGGTATGTAGTTAGTTTGTCTTGGTTCATAAAATCTTCTATGATTTTTCTTCCTTTAGCTGTAAAGTCTTTCAACAAGGCTTGACCAACCTTCAAAGAGCTAAGGTCAAGTGAAAAGTTCCCTGTCAGTTCACTCAATCTCTTCCTGAGATATTTCTCTTCTGCAACCTTGGATGCAAATTCTTTAAGACTGGAGAAATTATTTTTAAATGTTGAGAGTATGGCGCTAACATCATCTATTGAAATGACTTTTGTAACCTTCTTCTCTTTTGGTAGTAGGTTGTTTAGGATGTTGACTGACTCAACAAATAATGGGTTCCTCATTACCCGATTAGATCTTCTTTTCCCCATGAGTCTAGATTTGATGTGTCAAGGGTCAAACTTGACAACAATGATGCTAATGGAATAGGAGTGAGAGGTGTTATGTCCATCACTAATTTTATGGGTACTTCAACAGATGGCTCATCTGTTTGTTTATTTTCCTTCTTTTCTTCTGCTTTCTCCTCTTCTTTTTCTTTCTCCCTTTCTTCCTCTTGTCTTGTCAAGTCCTCAATCTGAATTTATTCTTGTTGCTTTGGTGAATGATCACCACAAATAATTTATGCTTCCTCAGTGCTCACAAATGCCTCTTTGAACTTGTCCAAGTCCTTATTTGTGGCCGCCATAAATGTGTCAACATTGTCTATCATGATGGTGCCTTTCTTGGCTTTAGTTATGGGCACAGATACCATAGCCTCTGTGGGTGCTATCACTATGGGCGTTGAGTCCTGTGCATCTATCATAGGTGCATTTTATGCTCTTAGTAGCTTTGGCTTTCTCAACATGTGCTTGCGTTGTGGGCGTAGATGTTAGTTGCATGTGTTATTCTAGGAACACCTTCTCAAAGGCTTTTTCTGTTTCCTTGGCAATCAAATCATATTCCTTATTCATAGTATGGAGTGTTCTCATCTTAGATATAAGGTGTGGCTTTACCAAGTCCATTAATAAGGCCTTTTCTTCAACTGAGCACACTGGCAGATTGTCATCTAGTGTCTTTTCTCTGATTCTAAAGTCTTCTTCAGTAGCTTGTCTTTTTAATGTGTCCAAAATATGCCAAATCTTGTCTAGAATCACTTTCTTTAGTTTTAACACAATCTTCTTGAATTTTATCATTTGTTTGATTAGCATATCATGGATTTTAGATTTGACTATCTCATGATATCAATCATAAAACTTAGATATCTAATCAAGTCTACCTTCATCTACCAGTCTAGATCTCAACACTTGTAAATTTGGTAGGATTCCTATCTCAGGAGGTGGTTGAACAATTTTACCTCGACTTCTTGTGGCTCTTGCTGATGGATGGCTAGTAGTTGTCTTCTTCTTCCTCTTAGTCACCCTGCTTGTCTTAAGAGATACTTTAGTAGACTCTAAGTCAATTGTATCTGTGGATGTAGGAGTGATATCATCTATATTTTTCTTATTTTCTTTGGGATCACCTGTTTCCTAAATTTTAATTTTTTTCTCCTTAGGATCATCTATTTTCTCTATTTTGGTTTCAATAGTCGATGCACTCTCAATTTACATAGCTCTCTTGGCTTCTCTAGCTTTATCCAAGTCAGCTTCAGTGACACAATGAATATTAAGTGTCTCAAAGGTAATCTTAGAGGCTTTTCTCTTGGTCTTTGCATTGTTTAGGACTGCATCTACTTGTCTATTTTTCTCTTCATATGTGCCTTACCTTGGATCATTGGAATCTTTGGGTGCTGATAGTAAAACTTGTACATTTTCTTTCAGAATGTGTTCTTCTACTTCATACCCATGTGGATGAATCCACTTAGTTCTAGGCTCAACTACTTCCATGCATGATATATCTATCTCAACCAACAAGCATATATTGTCCTTATACTTCTCAACTATACTCTCAGGTATCCTATACCTTCTCTACATCTTTATTCTTATTATTTTGAGTTCCAATTCTATGAAGTCTTTATAGGTTCTTTCTGAAGATGTAAGTACATATAGATTATCAGAGATCCATACTTGAATATATTACTCTTGTCATGCTTGATTGCCCTAATATTGTCTATCAATTGTGTGTGTAAGATCTCGCACAAATTGAATTCACCATTCTCTTTTACAATCCTAATGGCTGCTAGAATAGTGGCCGTGGACACACTATTGACCTTGTTAGCATGTTGGAACTTGTATCCAAGTATCATAGACATCAATTTGATGTCTTTCTCCTCAATGGGTTCAATTGTCATCCTACACTTATCACTCTGGGATTTGCAGGCTTGCTCAACCAATTTTATGACATCCTTGCCAATGGGAAGGATGGCGTCAGTCTTGGGTAATCCACTAATCTCATGGATTAGGTCTGAGGTGATGTGGACTAGATCTTCACCTATCCATAATAGGTCATCATGAATTCTCCTTAATAGGATCTTGATCCACTCAAATTCATAGAACTCATAAGATGTAGCATACTCTAGAATGTGGTTTCCTTCCAACTATGCGAACTCATTAGTGAATGTTTTATTAGGATTCATCATGGTTTCCATGTGCACTCTGATTCTATCCTATCATACTGGTTCCTTTTTATGGTAGATATATGTGTGTATATTCTCTACATGTATTAGACCCATCAGTTTCCTAGAGAATGCTCCTTCCAAATCATCTAAGGTTGAGTTAAAGGGATGATTCTTAAATATATATATTTTCATCTTAGAAACATTGAAAACAATTGGAGTATCCATAAATTACTTGGTTTATTGCTTCAAATTGGTTTGCACAGGTTTCTAAAATGTTGCAACTAAACTAGGGTTTCATAGCAAACTTCCAACCTTCTTTGTTGATAAATCAACTACAATCTCTGAACAAAAACTTATGTGATCTCATGTGCTCCCCAATTGCTCAAACTTGATTGCAAATGTGTGATCACTAAATCTCTGATGACTATAAAGTATTTTTCTTCCATTAATGCTTGACGCATAATGCAACTGTGAATTTCATTCTTTGTTGCTGCTATCAATCAGGTAGTGCACTCTTACATACTGAATCACATAGTCTCCAAATAGTTGTGTTCCAAGGTGCATAATCTTAGAGTGAGTATGCTAGTTGTATAGTGGTCTAGAGCTAATCTATCTCCCCCTATGACCATGACAGTCATTTTAACCATAAATAGGAGGTGTGTCCATTGTGGATGCATCCTCAACTATTTCACCGATATTATTCTTCTTTTCTTCCTTCCAAATAAAGCTCACATCTTCTCTAGCATGCATAAGCTTGACTTCTCCTTCTTTATCAAATATTGATCCTTCAGACTTTTTAGGGATTTCCAGTCTTTGTGCTTTTGATCTACAAAACTTAGAGATGTGTCCAGCCTTATTACATAACTAAAAAATGACTGGAGGCCTGATATTCCTTAGCGTAATCATGTGGGTTACCATACTGCACTATCTGGATGTGTGACCAACATAATTGCATATCTGACATGTAATGTTCTAGGAATTTCTTACATTCTTATGTGTATGACTTCTCTAGTTTTGTTGATTCTAATTTCTTTAATTTAATCTACAATTCATAGCTCTATGACCAAACTTATTGCATGAATAACAATAACCGTTGAAAGGTCTTACCTCTTTACAATCTCTTGCTATGTGACCATGCTTGTTACAAGCATAACAAGTCATGTTTAGTGGCTTGTGCTCATCCTTAGATGGTTCACCTTTAGCAACTGTATGATTTCCTACAATCCTAGCTTTTGTATATTCTTCTGATGCTTTCTTTCTTACTCGCATATGATTGATCTAATTTTGTTCTTTATTGAATCCAATACCGCTGCTGTATCCTTTAATTTTCTGTGCATATAACGGTGACTCTATTAGATCCTTTCTTGTGTGCAATTTGTCAATATAATTCTTTTCTTCTTTCAATTTACATTCCACTTGCTTCTTGATGTTTTCTAACTCTAGGATTTTCATGTTTGCTTGCCTTAGTTCTTCATCCAACTGCTTGTTTTCTTTGACCTATTCTTCATATTCTTTTTGATTATTAACTAAATTGTCATCCATTTCTTCAATCTGATCTTTCAAATATGTGTTTTCCTCATTTATCTTTTTAACCATTTTTCCCAAATCACTTGTGGAACAGTCTTTCAAGTCTTTTCTTAGTTTTTTTGTGACTGCATGAGAATCACTAACCTTTTCTTTCAGTTCTTCAATTTCTTTTTCAGATCTATCAAGGTCTTCAAGAGCTACTTCAAGATTCTTTTTCAGATGTTTCATTTCTCCCTTATCCATGATCTCCTCAAGTGGTTAAACTTCTCTATAGAGGACCATAGCTCTGATAACAATTGTTAGGAATGGGAACTCTAAGAGGGGGTGGTGAATCAATGTTCTATATATTATTAGTTTTTATGATATCTTGAACCTTAACTTTATTGGTTAAGTACTGAACTGAATATTAATGTAAGTAATATAAACAACCACAACACATAACACCAAATATGATTATGGGGAAACCCAAATAGGTAAAAACTCTAGTGGGAATTGCCACCCACTAAGAACTGCACTAATGTTTTATGATCCCTGTTAGAAGATCTTGCAACCCTTTTAGGAGTTGATCTTTACAATGCTTTTAGTATAATGACCTAATCAAGGGTCATAACCTGTTAGGAGTCTTTTAAAATTAACCCTATTAGGGGTGGGGACACACTTTCCTAGAGCTCACTGCTCAAGTGGTGAAGGCTACAACCTTTTGGATCTCAGATACACACTATATCTGCAAGGTGAACTATTGTTGTGACATTGCTTATTTGATCAGTTCCTTTTGTGCATTGATGCTTTAGCCTCTTGTAAAGCTCTTCAATATTCTAACTATACTTCACATGGTTCTTCTTTTCTTATATCAACTCTATATTTCCTTCGTCCTTAATTACAAAGGTGAATGTCTTATTTATATGTGCAAAAAAACTATTAACTCGGTCATCCTTCAACCTATTAGCTACAACACTTCCAAGTGAATTAGCTCAAGCATGTTTACAAATAGTAATACTAACATGTCTAAAACCTAAATACAGTAGGCGCATATCCTTTACAAAACAATTTGACAAGCGCTAACTAAAATATAAATAGTCGGATGCATGCTTTGTTTTGTTCTGCCGCTCACTGTCTGTGACTCTTCAACTGGCTATATCTTCATCATACTGACTTATCTAATCATCCACTCTTAGAATTAGCATGACTACATACCAAAAAGATTATCTTTAAGGGCTAATGCCATAACTTAGTCATACACACATGAGTTGATGCTCTGTTCACCTAGTGCTCTACTGACTGTCCATTCTTCCATACTTAACCAAATTTTGATGTTCTAACTGGTTGCACTGACTCTAGAATATCATATGACTTGGTTTCCATAATGAAAACACTAAACATAGTCATATACATCAATATAGTCAACTTGCCAATAGAATAACACAACAAGATAATATTTTCAACTAAATTTTAATTAACATTTCAGGCTATAAGGCCTTCATAGTTAGGGCTAAATACAATCAAAAGTATTTCTACAATCTTCCAACTAGTCCAGCTATGAAACAAATAAACAACTAATGGAAACCCTAAGGAAAATCTAAACTTGAGCCTGATAGCCTCCAAGCAATCTTCTTTGCTATTACAAACTTTCAGATAACAATATGATCTTCAAGATTTTGAAGGATCCAAATCTAATCTTCTATCTCTACCTTCTACCAATAAAAAAACACCCAAAAACTCCTTAAATAATAATCTTTAGCCACAAGTCAGATGGAAGAAACAATTAACTCCCAAGCCAAGTCAGCTTCTATTACAAAAAATTATTAAATGCGTGAACAATCAACTCTCAAATAGCCTTACAAACATTTAATTCTCCATGTCAGCCTCTAGATCTACATAAGAGAACACAATAAAAGATACCAACAATAAATGCACCAAGTTAGCCAACCAAATCTCCAAGAACTCTAGTCGGAAAGCCAAAACTATCGAGCGCCAGAGAAACAACCGAGCACTAGTGAAACAACCAACCAAACCAAGCACATTGACCGAGCACCATAAACATCTCCAAGTACAAATTACACCAATTGCAAGAGGTTTCACTAAGTTCCTTTAGTGACGGAGCTTCCTTCAATAACCGAGACCGTCAGTTAAAGCTATAATCAAGTAACACATAACTAAAAAAACACACCATCATGTAGATTCACTAAGTACCCTAGAATTACCCTACATCAGACACCCCCGGTTTGAAAATATGTTCTCATAGGCTAGAAGAACATCTTTTTGGATTCAGCACATAAACCCCAAATTGGTTCTTCATATACAAGTCCTTCAACTCTTCACCTTGCATACTCTTCCACTTTTGTTTCCTCTATCTTTTGAAATCTTTTCTTGATAACAAATAGGTTTTTTCTCCATACCGATCACCATTCTTCTTAGGATCTGACAACTCAACTTGGATACCAATACTCAAGATTCTCCTACTGAGTGTTGTATCTAGAAAAGGCACCAGGGAAAACCTCTTGTCATCCTTCTCGATAGAAAACACATTCTTGACACAATCATACATAGCTCTACAATCATATTGCCAAGGTCTACCGAGAAATATATGACAACTATTCATCTCCATAATATTACACAACACTAGATCCTTTTATTGTCCAATATTAAAATCAACAAATCACTGCTCCCTCACTTCTAGAGCATGAACATCTTATAACCAGCCAATCTAATAAGGATGAGGATGCTTCATTCTCTTCAAAACAAGTTTTTGAACCATGTCCTCAACAACAAGTTTATCAGTACTACAACTATCAACAATTAAATCACAAATTTCACCTCTAGACTTACATCGAGTTCTGAACAAGTTACTCCTCGGACAAGGTTCCTCTTTTGCACTAAGAAATGGTCTCTAAACCAACAAGTTCTCAAATTCAGGTTCATTATGAATGTTCTCATTTACTAGAGTAGTCCTTCGGTTGCCAAACTTCTTCTATATACACTCAAAAGAAAGGTGTCCTTCTTCACCATAGTTATAACAAGTACCCTTAAAGATAACCCTACCTACCTTTCTTTTTCGGTTCTATCAATTTCAGTTCATCTTCAACAGTCAGTTTATCCTTCGCTGAGTGATCAATCTTTTCCTTCCCACGAGGATTACCATGTTGTTTCATTTTCAAATAATCTTCTACCTTCAGAGCATACTGATAAGCATCTTCAACTGAATCAATCATCAATATACCAAGTACATCTTGATTGTTAAATCTCAAACATTTCACATACCGAGCTACTTTTTCTTTACCAAGTTCCTTTTGTCTAGACTGAATAGTCAATTTATAGAACTCCTTGGTATAGTCCTCCATAGTCAAATCTCTTTTCTTTTGATTCTTGAGCTTCTTAAACAATTCAAGCTCATAGTCGGCAGGTATGAACTTAGCTTTCAATTTAGTCACCATCAACCTCCACCGATTGATCTTCATTTCATATTCATCTTCTCTATCTCTTTGTAAATCTTTCCACCAAAGAGAAACATGTCCTTTCAACTTAGTCAGTGCCAATCTTACTCTAAGAGGATCTTTAATTTATTCTAGCTCAAAGAAGTCTTCTAATTCACCAATCCAATCAATCAAATCCTTGGGTTTCAAAGTACTAGAGAAAGTATAAACTTCCATTTGGTAACTAGTACTTAACCAAGCTCTAGATCTATGTAACTGACCAGTTTTGTCTTCACCAAATCTATCTCTCTGGTCATCTAGATCCAACAGCTTCAAAATCTTTAGCAGCTTCCTTATAACCATCATTAGTACCAAGATTCCTCAGCATACCAGCAATAGCCCTCATGACCTTCATGATCATTTTATTCTTTGTCAATTCCATCTCAGACTTGAAATCAACTTTAACTTTCTCTGCAATCTTTGATTCCACAGCATCACAGAGATTTGCAATCACTCTAGGGTCCAATATTCTCAGAGGCATCCTTCAAGATTTTTGAAAACCCAAAGCAATAAGTCACCAAGCTCAACTCAGAGATCGGTTTACACACTCAAGGTCTTCAAGCTCTGATACCACCTAACACAGGATAGGTAAGGAGGATCCAATTAAGGACAATCCAAACAAGAAGCCAAACACCACAATGTGGAATAACACAACAAGACAATGTTTTCAACTAAATTTTCATTAGCATACCCGGTTGTAAGGCCTTCTAGGTTAGCACCAAATACAATCAAAATTATTTCTGCAATCTTCCTCATAGTCCATCTCTAAAAGAAATCAGCAACTGATGGAAACCCTAAGGTAGATCTAAACTTGAGCTTGCAAGCCTCCAAGAAACCTCCTTATCTCTGAGCATCTAAACCACTAGCTCTACTTTTAAAAAATTTTAGATAACAATTTGATCTTAAAGAGCTTACAGGATCTAGATCTAATCTTCTATCTCTACCTTCTACCCCCAAACAACTACCCAAACACTCCTTAAATACTAATCTTTAGCCACAACTTGGCTGGAAGAAACAATTAACTACTAAGCCAAGTTGGCTTCTATTACAAACAAATATTAAATGCAACAACAGTCGGCTATCAAATAGCATTAAAAACATTTAATTCTCCATGTTGGCCTCTAGATCTACATAGGAGAATACAAAAAAAGATACCAACAATAAATGCACCAAGTCGGCCAACCAAATCTCCATGAACTCTAGTCACTAAGCTAGAACTGCCGAGCACCAGAAAAACAACCGAACACCAGTGAAACAACTGACTAGGCCAAGCACGTTGACCAAGCACCATAGACATTTGCTAAGTATAAGTTCCATCGAGCATAAGAGGTTTCACTAAGTTCCTTCAGTGACTGAGCTTCCTTCAATAACCGAGACCATTGGTTAAAGCTGCAATCGAGTAACACAGAACAAAAACAACACACCATTATGCAGATTCATCGAGTACCCTAGAATGCCCCTGCATCAAGAAAGTACTATGATAAGGTGTTATGTGATATCATGCCTATGGATTGTTGTCAATTTTGTTGGGTAGACCTTGGCAATATGATAGACATGCTATATATGATGGGAGATTGCATAAATATACTATTTGGGCTTATGGGAGAAGACAAATCTTGTTAACTTTGATTGAAGAACCTATTAGTAGTGTTTATAGATCTTTGAAAGTTTGTCTAATGGAAGGAAGAAAGTTTGTTAAGGATTTGAAGAAGAATGATGTATGTTTTGTTATGATTCCTAACAAACTAAGTAAGAAAATAGAGGATAGCATACCTGAAGAGATTGATAATTTACTCACTGAGTATAGTGAGATCATTTCTAATAATGTGCCTCATGGTTTTTCACTAAAAAGAAATATTAATCATTGTATAGATCTTATCCCTGGAGCTATTTTACCGAATAAGGCACCACATTGGTTGAAACCTATGGAGAATCAAGAATTGAACTGACAGATTCAAGAATTGTTGTAGAAAGGTTTGATCCAAGAATTTTTGATTCCTTGTGCAATACATATTGTATTGGAACCTAAGAATAATGGAGAATGGTGAATGTGTACAAATTCTAGAGCAATCAACAAGATAATAGTAAATTATAGGTTTCCTATATTGACAATGGATGACATAATGGATAGTATGACTGGAGAAAACTATTTTACCAAAATTGATTTGAAAAGTGGGTATCATTAGTTTAGAATCAGAGAAGGTGATGATTTGAAGATTACTTTTAAGACAAAAGAAGGTTTTTATGAGTAGTTGGTTATGCCTTTTTGGTTTAACTAATGCACCAAGTACTATTATGAGGTTGATAAATGAAGTTTTAAATAAATTCTTGGGTAAATTTGTGATTGTATACCTAGATGATATTTTGATATTTAGTAAGACTAGAGAAGGGAATTTGTTGCATGTCAAACAAGTATTGTAGATGTTGAAAGAAGAAAAGTTGTTGATTAATCTAAAAAAGTGTTCTTTCCTGCAAGAGGAGATTATGTATTTGGGATTTGTGATTTTAGCTGATGGTTTGAAAATGGATCTTGAAAAGGTTGAAGCTATTTTGAATTGGCCTACACTTGAGAATGATAGTGAGGTAAGATCATTTCATGGTCCTACAAGTGTTTACCCAAAAGTTCATTAGGAATTTTTGTTCAATTTGTAATGCTACGACTAAGACATATTTGGGTAGTCAGAATAAGTTGAATCATAGACATAGGAAATGGGTTGAGTATTTGCAGAGTTATATATTTGTGATAAAGCATAAGAGTGGATTCACTAACTAAGTTGCTAATGCATTAAGTAGAAGAAGATATTTGATGACCAAGATGATAATTGAAGTTCTTAGTTTTGAGGACATGAGAGATTTGTATGAAACTGATCCTCATTTTTTTGAGCCATGGAGAAAGTGCAGAGCAACTATTCAAGATCAACCGAGTACAAAATGGGAAGACTATTTCATTCAAGAAGGTATGTTGTTTAAGGGTATTTAGTTGTGTATACCGAGAGGATAAATTAGAACTAATTTGATAAAGGAGAAACATAGTAGTGGTTTGGCTGGACACTTTTCTGTTGACAAGACATTGAATTTTCTTAAGGAGAAATACTTTTGGCCACAGTTGTATAAGGATGTTCAGAAATTTGTGAAAAGTTGTGGAATTTGTCAAGTTGCAAAAGGAGTAAGTCATGATACAGGATTGTATACACTAATTTTTGTTCCTAATAAACCTTGGATTGATATTAGTATGGATTTTGTTCTTGTCTTACCAAAGACAGTAAGAGGTAATGATTCTATATTTGTGTTTGTCAATAGATTTTCAAATATGACACATTTTATACATTGTAAGAAGACATAGATGCAATACATATGAAAGATCTTTTCTTTAAGGAAATTGTTAGATTGGATAGATTATCGAGGAGTATCATCTCTGACCGAGACAGTGAATTTGTTGGATACTTTTGGAAGACTCTTTGGAGAAAGTTTGGCATCGAGCTCAGGTATAGTTCTATATTTCACCCAAAGACTCATGGACATATAGAAGTTGTGAATAGAAGTTTGGGTAATATTTTGAGACCTTTAGTTGGAGACACACTGAGTAATTGGGATTCTATGTTGGCACAAGAAAAATTTTCATATAATAATTCAGTGAATAGAAGTACTCGAAATTCACCTTTTGAGATTGTAAATGCAATACAACCGAGAGGTATATCAAATTTGAGGGATGTTGTCAATGAATGAAAGAGAAGTGTTGGAGTAAAGTTTGATGAGTACATGAAGACATTGCATAAAGATGTGAAACATAAGTTGGATAAAAGTAATTAGAAATACAAAGACAAAGCTGATAGATCAAGAAGACATAAGAATTTTGCAGTTGGTGATGAAGTAATGGTTCATTTGAAGAGAGGCATATTTCTTGTTGGAACATATGGGAAACTAAAAAATGAAGAATTTTGTTCCTTGCAATATTTTGAGAAAATTTGACAATGGAAATGCATATGAGATTGAGGTACCTGATGACATGGATATATCACCTATATTGAACATTGTTGATTTGTATGAGTACCATGATTTGGATGAAGAAATGACAATACCAAATGATTATCCTAAGAAATAAATAGAAGAAGTTGAGTAGATTTTGGAACAAAGAATTGGTAGAAGTACAAGAGGGAAATAGTATATGGAATATTTGGTAAAGTCAAAGAATAGACCGATTGAAGATAGTTCATAGATTTCATAATTTGAGTTGGATTTGGCTCAAGTTGTACCTACTTCATGATTCAAAGAATCATTTCAAATAACCCCAGGTATCTGATGTAGGAGCATCTTGGATTGTTGGAAATCTTGTGTCACCAAAAACATGTTTGTGTTTTTCTGTGTTGCTCAGTTCCTACTTTGAACAGGTAGGATCAATAGCTTCTCAGTTTCCTTTGTTAACTAGGGTTGGTTAGTTATCTCTTTGGCACTCGATTAATTCCCTGGCCCTCGATGATGCTTCTCTGGCACTTGGTTATCCTTGCTTACTGAGTTATTTATTTTAGTTTCCTATTGAGGCTAGCTTGTGCAATTAATTATGATGACAAATTTAATGCTGGTATCTATCATTGGGAAGTGTGTGGACCTAGATTTGGTCATTCTTTCTGTTGATGGTGGATCTAAAGGCTGATATGTTTGGTAGCCTCTTGTATATATAGTAATCATTGTTTGTAGTTTTGGGAGAGGAATTAGGACATCAAAGATAGAAGATAGAAGATTGTAGATTATTTTAGATCCTCGCATTTTGGAGGACTTCTGTACTTGAATTGTAATATCTGGCCTAAACCAGGAAGGCCTTACAACCCGACATGTATGAATCAATTGGAATGAATATATGAAAGTTTATCTGCAGTCTCTCTCTCACTTGTGTATTTTTTGCTTAGGCATGTGATCTCTACAAGGTGGATCTAGTTAGGTCATGTCTTTGGCCCCTCTCTATTTGCTCCCTTATGTCATTCTACTTCCTTCTTTTGGTTTTCCTGTATTTTGTTTCTTCTTACAGGGTGTTAAAAGAGGAGGGAATTCTTTCCATCATGTCCTTGTTGATCTTGAAAACTTAAGCCAATTCCTTCTCTAAGGGAATAAGGCCTTTAAGATCACATATTTGGTCCTCAATGATTCCCTAGTTGTCCAATTTTTGAGCCAACTCCAAAAATTACCACACCGCAGTGTCCATATTGGTCTTAGACAAATCACCATATTTAGCATTGCACTCAAGAATAGCTTCCAATTTGTTGATTTTCTTTCTTCTCATGTCTAGCTAAGAAATTAACCATTTTATGATGGAATTTTTCTAGTTGTAGAGAATGCATAGTTTATCCACCTTGTTCACAATGAGGGAACAATCAAGCATTTCATTTGAAAAAGTGGGTCTTTTCTAGTAGGAAAAGGAAACATTAAGGGGAACTATGGGTTATTCAAGTACTTTTTATTCTTAGTAGGGGATGAGGATTTAGGAGGAGGATTAGTAGTGTTAGTAGGTAAATTATCTGGGGACCAAGAAGACTTAATAGACCAGGATGACTCAAAGTCCTAAGACACAAAAATAGTGTTAATTCTAAGAGTCTTCACCTTTTCTTTACATAGAGGGTAACCCTAGTAGAGATGGTGGATGGTGGGTGGAGAAGCCAAAGGAGGCTGAGTAGCTTTGGAGATAACCACAAGTTTATTGAGATCCACAATTGAATAAAGGTCAATGAGATTATGGTTTTTGGGCCTAAGCTCTAGGGACTAGGCTAGATGGAAATTATAGAGGGAAAGGATAAAACCCTTATGAAGGTGGGGCCCTTTCTTTTTGGCCTTACTAACCAATGGAGAAATACACAAAAGAATTCAAAAAGGGAAATTAAGATTGACATCGCAGCAACAATGATTTAACATTGGAATAAATGGGAATGAAGATGTTTAAACCTACCTTCCAAGATGAAAAATTTAATGAGAAGAATAGAGAAATCCTTCCATTCACCAGGAAAATCTTCCCTATTAAACCTAATTTGAATCCTCGACACATCTACCCCAGGGAAAAGGAAAAGTTTGAGGTCTTTCTTGTATTTCCTAGATTAGTATTTCTAGGAATGACCTTTCCCTTAATGGCTAGACTAGTAATAACTTTTATCATCTCTATGGAGGCCTCAAAGGAAACCCCGCCAATTTTTATATGTCCATTGACCTAGGCCTCTGTAAATTTATTAGAGAGCTCAGGGTCAAACCCCATCATGCCTTGAACATAATTTTTGAGATGGCCAACCTAAAAGATGGGCCAAAGGTTTTTTTTTTCCCTTTATTCATCTCTTATCCAGTTCAATCTTGTTGAGGTCACCTCCCATTTTATTATTACACTGAAAATTCACCAAGGTAAGTACAAGATACAAACCATTAACCATAGAAAGAAGAAATAACAAATAAATAATCTCAAAACATCTATAATCCCTCACAAAATATTGATAAATCCTTATATTTAATTTTTATCAGGAAAGGTGCATACTTTTCTAGATGTGGCCATATCTAGCTATCTCGATTATCACACAATATTTCTGAGGTAAGTCTTGAAGTTCAAATGAAATTGGAAGTTATTTTGTAAACCTTCCCACTAAAACCAATCTATCTTCCATGTCATTACCCTCATAGATGGTATGTTGGTAGATGACATCATCCAAGTTGGCCATAAGGCTAATGTATTTTATGATTATATCATTCGTTTCCCAACCTAGATTATGATCTTGTTAAGAATCATTATGACATTGAGGGCATCACCCTCAATAATAATATTTTTGAACCCTTTATTAAATACCAACTAAATTCCATGGAAGGCGATTGCCACTTCAGCCAAATGGGTTATTTGAATCCCAAATTCACCAAATAGGAGAGAAGGATTTTTTAAATTTTCATTAACAAGACCATCCCTACTCACTTGACCAGGGTTCCTAAATGAATATCTATCAAAGTTGAGTTTGACCCATCTAGTGTCAGTGTGGGACAAATTTAAAATTACTTCTAGAGCCTAGAGGTGGTGATCTTTAATTTTCAAGAGAAGAGGAAAGACCCCACCTTGTAGTAATTTTATAATTTAGTAATGAGGGAGGAGACTTATGATTAGCTTGAACAATATTGTTCATGTTATCCATTATATTGTTAATGGTAGAAAAGGATAAGACATCCCATTCAAAATATTTATCTCTGAAGATCATATTATTATGTTCCTTCCATAAATCCTAGCTAACATATAACAAATAATTCCACCAAATCTCTTATTTGAAGTGATGGTAGATGGGATGGATCCAACATGAAGACATACATATGGAACATGGACCAAATCCATTGCCTATCAAACATGGACATAATCTTATATACCTTATCTTCTAGGAGTACTAGTAAGAAAACAAAAGGTGAGAAATAGACTCAAAATCCTTCTCACATAAAGAATATTTATCGACCAGATGTATGCCTTTTTTAAAAATATTATCCAAACTGAAGATTTTCCTATGACAAACCATTCACTTGAAGAGCCTTATTTTAGTGGTCACTTTAGAACTCCTCACTTTCAATCAAATGAGATTTTCCTTTTGATCTAATCTACATAATCTTTGGGACTTAAGACTTTGTAAAATTCAAAAAACCACCATCTTGAATAGGACAACAAACCAAAGGGGGTCAATATTACAAGTAATGGGATTCCAAGTTAAATCCCAATATTTACACACTAGGCAACAAAGTCTTCCTATCAACTCCATTTGGATAGTCACAAACAAAGTATGGTACTCAAGATGAATAGTAGAGATTCATGGGTCTTTCTAGAAATTGACCTTATGCCAATTACCAATTTTGCAAATATAACCTTGCCTTATAGTTGAGATCTTTTTGGCTAAATTATTCCAAATACTAGAACCTTAAAATAACAAAACATATAAGAACTTCAATCCACTCTTTTTTTTTGAGATATTTGGAACACAAAATGCTAGCCCAGTTAGTTAAATTGGTTATAAGTTTCCAACTTTTTTTGGATTGAAAGGCCAAATATAGAGATATTGAATTTCTCACATTAAGTCCTCTATTTTCTTTCAAGGGAAAAATATGCTCCCAATCTACTTTTGATAACCTCTTTTTATCTTCCACCCCTGACCATTAAAATAATTATTTGATGGAATCAAGTTTATTAATCCACATGATGAGAATAATAAATAGGGACATAATATACATGGAAGTACCTGGAATAGATGCAATTAATATCTAGAGTTTTAGTAGCATTTTTTAGCAAGGCCCCATTCAAAGAAACCAAATTTACTTGGACTCTTTCAAGGAGAGCCAACCACATTGAATTATCCACTTTATTAGTTGTAAGAGGCATTCCCAAATAGGTTAAAGGTAGGAAAACAATTTTAGAATTGAAAATAAGAGCTATGTGTAATTGAATATCATGGGAGTATTGAAGAAATAGATGATGCAATCATGGTCAGAGAATCCCCATAGGAGATGCACAAACATGTAGTGAACAAAGTCACGGAATGAAAAACTTGAAAACACACAAATCTTTGAAAGAAAATTTAATTTTTATTCATCAATAATTGAGCTTACAAGAAACATGTCAGGTTGTAAGACCTTTTTGGTTATGGCCAATTACATTAGAAAATAAATTAAGAGATCAATGATCTAACTCTTTCTATCTAGTCCAGATCTGTATCAAAAACTACAACTGGTTGGACTATAGAGGAAGATCTAAACTTGAGCTCGCAAGAATCCAAGTAATCTCCTTGTTCTAAATCAATACTAGCTCTGCGACACTTAAAATAATTGACTGAATTATGCTCTCAGATTAGAATATCCTCTGCAACTACCTTTCCTATCCCTTGCTCCTTTTATCACACCTCCTAAATACTACCCAAACCCTCCTTATATACTACTTAGCCTTAAGTCAGCTTTACAATAAGAATTATTTATAGAACATCAATTATCTCTCAACATAGCCTTTATGAAATATATTTCTTCATGTTAGCCTTCAAATGGTCATCAGATCCACATAGAAGAATGAAACATTACATATTTAGGTCCCTAGATGTCTAATGGTCAATCCATAACTCAAGGAGTGCGACCCATAAATGCACCAACTGGCCAAGATGATGCATCGAAATAATTAATTCAGTCAACAAAGCACCAAGCAAGAGTACCATTCATTAACATAACACCAAGACCCAGTTGGTAAGCGAGAATTGAACTCCTCCACCAATAAACCAACACATTGAGTTCGTCGGTGAAGCCAAGAAAGCTTACAACTGAGAACTATCACAAAGAAACTGAGAATGTCATGTCTCCAACTGAGATATAGGATAAATCCAAACCCAAAAACAAACATATTTTTTTTGGTTGATACAGGATTGCCAACTACCCCAGGATGCTTCTGCATTAGAAAGCCCAAGTGCAAAAAAGATGTTCTCAATGTCTCAATGAACATCTTTGAGGATTCAACACAAATCCCAAATTGGTTCTTAATAAACAAGTCCTTCAAGTTCACAACACATTTTCCTTGTATCCACTTATATTTTGTTTTCATTTTGAAATCCTTCCTCGGTATACTATAAGTTTGTCTTCCATTCTGATCACTCTTCCTACCGAAAATCAAGTTCCTCTTACCAAGTGTTGTATCCTGCAAAGGCATCAGGGAAAAATTTCTTCTATACCTCTCAATAGTAAATACATTCTTGACACAATCATGTACAACCTTACAATCATACTACCAAGGTCTACCAATAAATATGTGACAATAAATCATGTCCACAATATCACATAGCACTTGATCAACATACTGTCCAATCTGAAAATCAACAAAACATTGTTCCCTTTCCTCTAAAGCATGTCCATCTTACACCCAACTAATCTTATAAGGAGAATGATGTCTCATCCTCTTCAAACCAAGTTTTTTAACCATCTCCTTAGTAAAAATGTTATGAGTACTTCCACTATCCACAATCATATTACAAATTTTACCTCCCAACTTGCACCGATTTCTGAACAAATTCCTCATTTGAAAAGGTTCCACCTTACTACCGAGTAATGTTCTTTGAACTAACAAGTTTTCTGAGTCCACATCAAGTTTGTTTTGTATGTTCTCATTTACCATAACATTTCTACTATTACTGAGCTTCTTATCTGCATGGGAACATTCAAATGATTAGTTTCCTTCTTCACCATAATGATAACAAGTACCATTGAATCCACCTCTACCTATTCATCTCCTTGGCTCAACAAGTTTTGGTCCATCTTCATCTTTTGGTTTGTCTTTCACCAACTATTCTTTATTTTCTTTCCCTTTGTAATTACCATGAAGTCTTCTCTTTAGCTTCTCTTCTACCTTTAGGGAATATTGACAAGTATCCTCAACTAAAGCAATCTTCAACATACCAATCTCATTTGGATATTGAATTTCAAACCATTAACATACCTTGCCACCTTTTCTTAAGAAATTTATCTACACCCATACTGAATTATTAACTTATAAAACTCCTCGGTATAATATTCCACAGTAATTTCCTTATGTTTCAGATTCTGCATTTTCTTAAACAACTCAAGTTCATAGATGACGGGCATGAACTTAGCTTTCAATTTTTCCACCATCAACTTCCACTGATTGATGTTTATTTCACGTTCTTCCTCTTTGTCTCTCTGTTATTCTTTCCACCATAATGTAATATGTCCTTTCAATTTTATCTATGCCAACCTCACTCTAAGAGGATCTCCATTGTATTCTAGCTCAAAGTAATCTTCTAACTCACTCATCCAATCTTGGGTTTCAATATACCTAAGAAATTAAAAACCTCCATTTGGTAAGATGTACACAGTTGACCTCTGGATCTTTGCAACTAATCAGTTTTGGTTCCATCTAGTTAACTCTTTCACCACCACTAGATCTAGTAGCTTCAAAGTCCTCAATAGCTTCCTCATAACCATCATCAGTTCCAAGATTCCTTCGCATACCAACAATAACCCTCATGATCTCAGTGACCATTTTACTTTTCATTAACATCATCTTAGATTTGACATCTAGTTTCAATTTCCCTGTTATCTTCATTTTCGCAGCATCACAAAGATCTTTAATCTCTCTAGGGTCCAATCTTCTTGGAGGAATCTCCAAATATTTTTGGAAACCCTTTGCAAAAATCCCCAAACTAACCACCTTGTGACAACCTCTAAACTTTCTGCAAGTCAGATTAAAACCTACTACCTTGCATGAACAATCAGACAAGATTTCACAAGTCCAAGGACACAGATCTGCAATACAGATCTATGAAGGAAACTTAACTTTTGCACGGATCCACCTGATCAAGCTTTGGCTCAATGAGGTCAACTTCTCCTCAACAAGATAAAAATTTTCTTTGATACCACCTCACGTAGTCATGATCAAAGCATCCCCATAGGAGATGTCCAAACATCCAGAAAAAAAATTCACACAATGAAAAATAAAAACACACAAGAATCTGTGAAATAAAATTCAAATTTTATTCATCAATAACTGAGATTACAAGTAACATGTCAGATTGTAAGGCCTTCCTATTTATGGCCAATTACATCAGAAAATATAAAAACATCAACAATGATCAAACTCTTCCTAGCTACTCCATATCTATATCAAAAATAACAACTAGTTGGACTACAAAGGAAAATATAAACTTGAGCTCGCAAGCCTCCAGGAAATCTCCTTGTTCCAAAACAATACTAGCTCTGCTACACTTAGAATAATTGATTGAATTAGGCTATTAAATTAGAATATCCTCTGCTACTACCTTTTATATCCCTTCCTTCTCTTATCACACCTCCTAGACACCACCCAAACCCTCCTTATATACTACTTAGCGACAAGTCAGATTTACAACAAGAATTAATTACAAAACATCAGTCATCTCTCAACGTAGCCTTTATGAAATATATTTCTTCATGTCAACCTTCAAATAGTCATTAGATCCACATAGAAGAATGCAACACACTAGATTTAGGTCCTCATATGTCCAACAGTCAATACATAACTCAAGAAGCGTGACCCTAATTAAATGCATCAGTCAGCCAAGTCGATTCATCCAAACAATCAAGTTGGTTAGCAAGAGCACCAAGGGCCACTACTATTTGATAACATAACATTGAGACCCATTTGATAAATGAGCATTGAACTCCTCAACAGAGAAACCAACACACTGAGTCACGAAGTTCATCGGTGAAGCCAAGTAAGATTACAACCAAGAACTATCACAAAGAAACCAAGAATGTCTGGTCTCTAGGCGAGATACAATAGAAATACAAAAAAAAAAAAACATATTTCTTTTGGTTGATACAGGATTGCCAACTATCCTAGGATGCTCCTGCATCAATAGATCATTCTCTTCTGAAGATTTATTTTTTGACATGAAACCAAAGTAGATTTCTGAAGAATCATTATCCACTCTTTAGCTTCGAAGATGGTAGTCATTCCAAGTAGAATTGTGTCATCCACAAATTTTTGGTGGGACACCTAAAAAGGTGGAAGAAGGTTTGAACCCCTTGAGAGATCCCTCATTAATATTAGGTAAAATATTCTAACCAAGCACATCATCAAGTAAGATAAATAGGTAGGGAGAAAGAAGCTCTCCCTTTCTTATCACATTGGAGGCTTCAAATAAACCTTTAGGGGAACCATATTCACAAGAAAAAAAACACTTAGGTGAGTGAACACAAGCATT
This sequence comes from Chamaecyparis obtusa, assembly GCA_027943335.1. Classification (NCBI taxonomy): domain Eukaryota; kingdom Viridiplantae; phylum Streptophyta; class Pinopsida; order Cupressales; family Cupressaceae; genus Chamaecyparis; species Chamaecyparis obtusa. The sequence goes on from BSBK01009129.1 coordinate 251,265, forward strand.
TACCATCATTAGGATATTACCATCAAATCTATATTTCTTTAGGACTATTGAAACAAAAGGCCACAAGACCAAATCATAGGTTTTGGAAACATCTAATTTAAGAAGGACGCTCTCTTTCTTCTATTTCACCATAGAATGAAGAGTTTCATGACCATAACCATAATATTAGTGATATTTATACTAAGGAAAAATCCCTTTTGATTGGGGTGAATAATCTTATTGAGAAATAATTTAATTCTACTAATCAAAAGTTTATATTGGATTTTCTAAACTATTTTTCCCAAATTGAGATGGCAAAATTATAGCATCTTGTTATTGCCATCTCTCTTATAGGGATGGACACAAGGAACATGTTATTAGTTTATTTTAGGAGGCTACCCAATTTAAACAATTATTTGGCTCCAAAGAAAATGTCACAACCAATAATATCCTAGTTTTTTTTAAATAAAAGAGGTGTAAATCCATCTTGGCCTAGTCCCTTGGAAGTGATGAATGAAAAGATGACTTTCTTGACTTTATCTAGAGAGATAGTGTCACTCATACCTTTAATGTCTTTGGGAGAGAGAATACTTGGAACATTATTGAGTAGGGATTCTAAGATGGGATCAACACTAGGCTCAACCAAGGGATTTTCATTAACAAGTGTAGTGAAATGGTCCATCACTTCTGTTGTCATATCCTCATCAAACTTGAGCATAGACCCAACAAAATGAAGAAGTTCTCTATTTTTTTTTTGTTTCAATGTTTGAGAGATAATTTGAAAAAGAACTCAGTATTCCTATCTCCCTCTCTAACCCATTTAATTCTAGAAATTTGTTTCTAGAAGGTCTCTTCTTTGGCTAAGATCTATAATTTGATGGAAAAAAGGGTGAGATAGGAATACTAAGTTCTTTCACTAGTCTGGTCTCAAATAAAAAATAATAAACATAGTTAGAGAACTTATCCATCCAGGTGGATCTATGCTCAAATATGATAAGGATATTAACAAATAAGTGGTGGACCATTTCACTTTGCTTCTTAACCAAACTCACCTTGTTGATCCCAGTGCTGATCTCATCTAAGAATCCTTACGTAACAATGTTCCATGGATTATGTCTCCTAAAGGCATTAAAGGTCTAGAATTCAATGGATTAAAGAGGGAGATAGGAATATTAAGTTCTTACACCAATCTTATCTCAAGCATAGAAAGATAAACACAATAAGAGAAATTATCAATCCTGATGGGTCTATGCTCAAGTTTGATGAGGATATTAACAAATAAGTGGTGGGATGTTTAACTTTTCTTCTTAACCAAACTCCCCTAGTTAATCCCAATGCTAATACCATCTCAAAATCCTTAATTAACAATGTTCCAAGTATTATCTCTCCTTAATACAATAAAGGTATGAGTGGCACTATCTCTCTGGATAAAATGAAATGTTGAAGTAATAAATTATAATGAACAGTGATAAAATGAGACTTCTTCCCCACTTAGAGGGAGAAAATTTTGTTTTAAAAATTATAGTAGGGAAGAAAATATAAAGGAAAAATATTTTATAATAAAAGGCATGTAGGGGGAAACCACACTAAGAGGATAACTTGAGAAATTCCCTTTATAGATAAAAATTATATATTATAAAATTGTATAAAGTAGAACAATGATTATGGAAATAGGTGTCAAGTGTTACTTCATGAATAAGATTAATATGAACCATTTCTTTATGGATTGACTTGGAAAGAATTTTTTTATTGTAAATGGGTATGGATAGACAATAGGGTTTAGCTATAATATAATTTAATATTTATTTGATGCATGGCTACTGCGAATTTCAATTAAGAGAAATTATAAAACCAATTAATATAAAATATATTGTAGCAAAAATTTGATATATGTGAGCAACTATGAGTTATCATGATAAATTTTGAGAAGGAGGTGATGGGAGAGGTTGCCACAATAGTAACATAGGTATTAAATAGAGAAGAAATAAAAAGAGGCCAAATAATCATAGCTATGGTAAAATAGGATGTTGTGTTAATAAGAAAAAAAGAAGAAAACTATGGAGATCCACATGTGATTTTGTGGTGATAAATCAGATGATATTTATAATCATTCCAAATTTAATAGTTTCATAATAATGTGTCGAAACCATACATTAGAAGCTACATAATTATATAATGTAGACCATGATGCTAAATTGGTATTGAATAACTAACTTAGAGGAACAAATAAATCAAATATAGAAAATAAATGTATATTAGGAGAATCCTTATTAATAAAAGAGAAATAAAAAAGTAATACAAAATAGATAAATGGAAAAAGTTAAGAAAAACCTAACATGTAAAAAACTAAGAAAAAAAGGAAAAAAAAAACATTGGTAATTACTAGGATTTAACTAATAAACACATATCCTTGGAGAATCATATGAAGTTTAAGATGAAAATATAGTATTTCTAGGTAAAAGGGAACATCATTTGGTGATAAATTTGGTATACTAAGAAGATGATGGATCTCAAGGTATGGAAAAGATGAATTTAAGGTTATTCCAAGAAGCTCATTAAATATGAAACTAGAATTTTTTCTAGCTTCATTCAATCAAAATTATTTTGTGAATGTAGATAGTAAGTTTAGATGACATGGAGTAAGGAAGATTTGATTAGTTTAGTTAAGACATATTTGGTATACATCTAAATTAACTTCTTTTTGTGTTGAATTTCAATGCCTAGGGAAAGATATTTTTTATAATTTTATCTTTATTTTCTTATTTTTACACATGAAGAAAGACCTTAATTTGAAATGAAATACCCACATTCAAAAGAAATAAAATATAAATATATTAGTGAAATTAAGCTATTCAAAATTATACCTTTTGGAAAGCTTATAAGAAGGACTACATGCCTACAATATGTAGCTTCTAAATGAATTCATTTAACTTTCCAAATGGTGAATTAAAAGCCATTTTTCTCAACATTTTGATAGGTGTAGAAGAGACTATAGTACAAGTAGGATTTATCATTATAGGGGTTCTATTTAAGTTGTTATTATTTAAGATGATTTCATCTTCTTCACTTTAACTAATTCCCTCAAATGGTACACACAACGAGAGAGAGAGAGAGAGAGAGAGAGAGAGAGAGAGAGAGAGAGAGAGAGAGAGAGAGAGAGAGAGAGAGAGAGAGAGAGAGAGAGAGAGAGAGAGAGAGAGAGAGAGAGAGATCATGGAAATTGAGTCAAGGGAATATTGGGTGATAGGAAAAAGAAAACATGTTGGCTAGAAGAGAGGAATGAAGGTATGAGAACTAGACTATAAACATATATGACTCTATAAAATATAGATCATATACCTTTTTATATCTCTATCCCCTCAAGATGGGTGATGATGATATTTTTTAGGAAATTCAACCTTTTATATCTTAGGAAATTTGAGTAGAAAACTGTATAGTTTTAATTGTTCAATGAAATTAACTAACGGTGACTTCAGTGCAAAAAATGGATACTAATTTCATTTTGATCAGTTTTTTATGTTGAAAATATGTTTAGATTTACTAAAAAATAAAGTTATTCAAATAATAAAATTGAAAATTCAAAGTAGAAGTAACTAATTTCCTTGCATTAGAATGAAATTTATTTTTTATAGAGAGATTATTTTGAGGATGAAGAAACGAATAAATAATGAAGGTTAGAATTTATATCAAATTCCGCTTAATTATAGATTAAAAATTAATAGGTTGTACATAATTTAAATGTAGGAATATCTTTTTAATTATCTTAGGATTCTACTAAAAACTTACATTCAATGGTTTTACCCAATAAAAACAAAAAAATTATTTATCAACTAAATAAGATTTTTTTTTCTATTTAGATTGTTTCTTATGTATTACTTATACTTAATTATTAATCTAAATGGAACTCAATCTGAAAATGATGGAAAAACAAGAAATTGGTTGATTTTACTATAAATTAATTTTATGAATAAAAGAGTATTGTTTAATGCACTCAAAAAATAATTTAAGAATGGAAGATGGAAACTACATAAGCTATTTGATGGAAAATAATAGGAAGGCTCTCTTGAAAAACATAGTTTGATAATAGGAGGAACAAAAGTTCAGGTTTGATTTAAGGATGTTTATAGTTGGAGATTGCAACCATGTCTATATTATATGAAACTATTTAGAAAGGGGAAGAATAGATAACAATAGTCAAAATAATGCCAAGAACTTGGAGAAATCAAAAGTAGAATAAGGATGTAGAATTCCTAGAAAATGAGGAAGAAATGTGATCTCAGAATAATTCATGTTTTGTGTTTTTAATTCCACATTTTTCATGCATGTCTTCTACAAAAGTTGTAACAATAGCATTTCACAATATTGATCTATTCTTTAGGATTTGATAGAAGTAAATATCATGTTCTTAGAGCTCTTATTTTGGCATAATCCAGAAGTTTGCTAGACAATGTTGTAGAATTTGGCTTTACACTTAGACATCATATTTTCTTGAAAGTTCCTAAAGCCTTTTTATAAAATATTTTTGTGAATACATAATTAGTGCATTCCATGAGACCTCTTTTATCTCCTGTAAAGCTAAGTAGAGTATGTTGGTAATTTTCAGCAATAAATTTTTTTGTTGGAGAATAATATGAAATAAGACCCTTCTTGACTTATAGCCACCTATTAGGTCATAGGTGGTCAGCTTCCAAGAAAAAATTGTTGATCTTCTAAAATGATATAAGAGATTCATTGATGGGTAATTTAGGTTAATTAATAAAGTGAAGTAATAAAACATAAATAATTTAGCTTAAGAGTGGAGTGTGTCAAACTAGATGATATTAGGAAAAAGTAATATTTCATATAAATAATAAATGAAGATTGATATAGTTTGGTATTTTGACCAAATTATAAATGTTAATTGATGAAAATAATGCAATTTTCTTTCGTAGGATCTTCAAATTTCATCAATAGTCATAGATATAGAAAAAATAATATATATTTTTCCTAGTTATATGTTATATTCATTTCATACTTCTAGATCTAGATCACAATCATAATCTCACAGCACACCAAAATTTTTAACTTGTGATGATCTTTTAATTTTGCTTGGTAGATTCTTAGATAACTAGACAACAAAACAACAATATCATCTCTATTCAGCTTAGAGATTTTCTCTTAAGGTTTCATTTAGAAATACCTCAATATTGATAAGAAACTCCAAACATTCATATGTGGGGCACATGCATTCCATGATGATTACTAGGTGATTCAAATAGATTAGGATGGAGGGGATTAGGTGTGCACAATTTCACTCTTTATTCTATAATCTTAGTGCAATGTCAAATTATTGTCCTTCTAATAAATAATAATTCTTTATGTGATTGAATGATTGTAAGTTGATGTCATTTTATTGGTAACCTTTTTTTATCAAATCCAAATATTATACATAGTTTTTCTTAGGAAAACGTGTAAATTGAAATATATGAAAAAAATGTTTAATTTTGATTTCATATTTTAGTTAGTGAAGATCACAAATACTAAGATGACCTTGTAACCATGTACATACATTGGTTATAAAAATAGGTGATAATTATTTGAATAAAAGAAATAAGTTACTTGGATTTATGATTATGTACACATAATCATAGAAAAATTAACTATTTAAAACTTAGCTCATAGATACATATTGCAAGTTATTTAATGTGTTGTGCAATAACCTAGAAGAATTTACTAGTGGAAATTTAAAGCTTCTTAGTGAAAGGATTATTTCATGTAGGAAAATACAAGGCATGATAGAGGCTAGATTAGTCCAATAATAAGAAAATTATTGTTTACAAAACTATCTAAACTTTTCTTGAGAATTTTATAATGAAATATTAATTATTTCTTATAATGAAAAAAATAATTGTTAAATCAAGAAAGAAAATGTTTTCATTTCAAGTCATAATGATAAAACACACCTAATGGACAATATTACAAAGATAAAAATTTTGTGTTAAAAAGTAGCTTAAGAATTATAAATGTAGAAAACCAAATGAAGTGTTGGAATTTCTTTAACTAAAGGGTATGTGCAAGATCATGAGGGGCCAAAAAGTGGCGATGTTAGCTCAAAACTTTGACAATGTAGCTGACAACTTTTGTTTCACCCGAATTTGATAAAATGAAAAGGGTATCTTAAGGAGATTATTAGCTTTCTATCAATATAATTGCTGTCAAAATTTGAATTCAGAAAGTAATTATTAGTTATTTTCTAATTGAGCTACCTCTAAAGTGCTAATTTATATACTGATTGAAAAATGACTATAACTTTTAGACGGTATAACATTTTTGAAATCTGAAAAATGCGCCACATCCTATGCTTCACCTAATATAAGGAAGAAAACATAAAAATTGAATGTTGTAAAGTTTTGAATGAGTTAAGGTGGTCAGACATGGGAGTTTTTTTATTCTAAAAATGTTGTAGAAAAAAATTCATAATTAATTATTTTTTTGGAATAAAATTACAAAAAAATATGTGTCACATCTGGGCATGAGTCTACTACTTATATATAAAATCTTATAATAAAATATTATCATTTGATTATGATTAAGGTGGTCAGACATACACCTACTTCTTATTTTTTTCTTGAAATTTTTGTACTGTTGCATCAAGAAATCTATACTTTTCACCAATCATACTAACTTTTTCTCAAAAAAGGCCTAGTAGTTTAGAAACTACATTCAATTTTCTATAGATTCTATTGTTACAAGTTTTTGATATTAGGTTCATAGTTAGTTGAAATTTTCACATCAAGTTGACTAACCCTGATTTGCTGATTTTTCATTGCCACTTAAGGGCATAGTTTGGCCCCTCATGATCTTGCACATACCCTAAAGTTAAACTAGTTCTATAGGGTCCAAAAATCTAGTATAAAAAAAAGAGTATAACAAAAAGAACTATCTACAACCAACAACAAAACACATGCTAGCTAACCGACAGACAGAGGAGCCAAAAAAAGGGAACAAAGTTCCCAAAAATTACAAAGACTTTGTTAGAAAGTAAAGATCCCTTGGTATAACTGAGAGAGTGGGGGTGAATTAGTTATATAGCTTAAACAAATTTCTGCCCAACTATGGATATCATTTACCATGTTTATATGTGCATACAATAAAGTACTGAAAGGTAAAATCAAGCTTAACATAATGAGGCACATAACACCATATTTTGTTAACTAGGGAAACCATGGCCAAGGGAAACCCCCGGTGTAGATGGTACCCAAAAAATGATCCACTAATCAAAAGTATCTCGTGAAAGATATTGACCCTGTGAGGAGTCTATTACATGTGTATAGTGTATATGTCCTTGTGAGAGGACTAGGCCCTGTTAAAAGCCTTTGACCCTATGAGAAGTGAAATATAGAATAAAAAAATGGAGCTCACTTCTTATACAAGGTTCTCACTGAACATATAGTACATATACAACTTTGCAAGTCATATATCTAAATACAATACATTAACTGATGTTGATATCTTCAATATCTAATCTATCCTTATAGATGCTCGCATAAAATCAAACATACAACTATCCTTCTCTAATCTGATCATAAAATTCATATCTATACATATCATACAAAGTGTGCATATGTCAATCATATTATTAGAATACAATCAACAACCTCGCTTAACCAAAGTGTTTTCCTTTATACCTTTCTCTTTATCTAGTCAGTCTTTAACTTCATTACATATTACCAAAAATTTAATATCTCATTCTTCCATGTTAGGATGGACATCTAGGATGTCATCACACACTAATCCATAAATTACTTTTACAATAAAAATTTACTTTTTATCGAAAAACTCGATATACTATAACTTGCCCTATTTTTGTGATATACAAGTTGTCTTAGGAAAACCTAGAAAAATATGACCAAAACATAGTATCTTCTTTAGTGTGATCATACAAATCATCAATGATGTCCATACTATCTATAGTAATTCACTCTAAAGTCCAACTATTAACAGTAAACCTCGTTGAATAGATATGTGTGCCTACTCACTGTAAACTGCCTTATACTTAGATAATTTTCTAAGTATTCCTTATCCAAACTCCAACTATAACTATACCTTCTCATTAGATGATTATATCTATCTAAAATATGTCTATATGTTGCCATTAATGACAACCCTATCACATCCCCTTAGCCAAATTTCCAATAGACTTAACTAAGTATGTATTTTTCCTAATAAAATCCTCATGAATACTCCTAACCTTATTAATTCTGCTATCTACATCTGAGTAATTCCCTTATCTTTTCTCTAGAGTCTAGTTGTAGGGCTGAAAAATGTGGCTTTGTCTAAATTCCCAATAGTAGTAGATGCCTATGTAGTGGATCCAACATCTCTATGATTTCCCATTCTGGCATATTTGACACTAATGAAAGGAGAAGCAGGGGCACTCTTGGATAGATCTTGTAAGGCCTCCACCTATTCATTAAGTTTCACAAGACCTTCAGTTGAATTGTCCATTTTTTTTATTTCTCGCAGAAACCACAACCCCAACTCTATCCTGTAGATTATTATGAGTGCCTTCCAAAATGCTAGTATGAGATTCATGATCCACCTTTATCTCACTAATACCTTGGGAAAGGGTTTTAGTATTTTCCATAATACTATCCAAAATAGGGATGACCAGTGAGGGTTTTTCCTTTGTGGCATTAACCTCATCAAACATCCAATTAAACACAACATGTTGGTTGTCCAAAAAATTCTTTATTAGACTTTCAATAGTTGGGTTTTCAGGCACTAAAGAACGCTTTCCCAAAGGGGTATCCTTCCCAATCTCCATTAGAATTTCCACGTGAATATCCATTTTCCCCTTCTCAATACTATCAATTGAAGGAATCTCAAGGGAAATAGGGGTAGAATCCTACTAAAGTTTAGAATTTTTCACTTGGACTGACTTCTTTTTTTCCATAGGGGAAGGGGCCAAGTTGGGTTCCTCTTGGTTTTCAACTTTGTAGATGAAACCTTAGCTTTCTTTTTCATCTTCTTATAGGAAATAGGGTCAAGAGAATCAGGAATATAATTATTAGAAGCGGTATATTCTTACCCGCCATCTTTAGAAATAATTATCCTTTTATGGGTAGGGACAATCAGTCTCTTTTTAGCATTTAAATGGAAAACTTTATCCCCATTTGAATCATACTCCTATTGGTTTGACGAACCCTCATCAACATAATGCACATGATCATTCTTCTGGTATTTTATTCTAGTTTTGGGTAGGGGGTTTCTTTCAATATGAAAATCACAAGCATGTTCCATAATCAAAAGGATAAGGACTTCATCCAAAATAGGGGATGAGGGGCTCTTCCTAGGGCCCCTCCAACTATGATTCATGATAATAGGGTATAGAAATGTATTTATTATGATGGAAATGGGTTAATATAATGAAGTGAGAACTAAATTTTTTTGAAAATTTACCATCCGGAATCATATATCTCATAACCACTTCCCCAACATCAGCCCAATGAAAATTGAGGGTGGTTCTATCATGCCCAAGCTATGATTCATGATAATAGAGTATAGAAATGCATTTATTATGATGGAAATGGGTTAATATAATGAACTGAGAACTGAAAAAAATTGAAAATTTACCATCCGGAGTCATATATCTCATTACCACTTCCCCAACATCAGCCCAATGAAAATTGAGGGTGGTTCTATCATGCCTGAGCTATTTGAGATTCTATCAACCTTTTCTGTTTCTCCAAAAAGGAAAATGATACCCAGTGCCTCATTCACGCTCTTCTTATCTTTGTAAACTTTCATGTCATCTATCCCCATATCTAACACCTTAGCAATCAATTCCTCTTTTATTTCTAACTCTAGACCATACACCTTCAAAACTCCTTCCTCCCAATTATTAACAAAGGCTTCCATGGCTTGCATGTTCGTGCCGTGTAACTTTTCCATGTAAAGAGTAAGGTCGCCAACTGAAAGTTCAGACCAAACAACTTCTTTCTTCTGCCATTTTCTCATACCTAATTGACTCTAACCTATTTCGATCTCTCCCCATTGCATCTACAGACCAATTTCCGTGGCTCTAAGAAGCAGGGCACGTAGAATAAAACCCAAAGAAAAACACCACCACCAAAACCATGGTTATCTTTAAAAAATCCCTTAAAAGAGAATTAATTTGCACGTAGGATGCCATCAAAACCAAGGCTTGGCTTATCGATGCACTTCTCGACATCAATGCGTTATAACATTTGAATCTCAATTGGGATATGGTCATCATTATCACAATAAACGAACTGATTAGACTTCACACATAAATTGGCCAACCTGTCAGCTACACAATTCCCTTCACGGTGCACATGTGAAATTTTCTGAGCTTGGAAACGATTAAGCAAAGCTTTGCAATCATCAATTATCTATCTTATAGTCCAAGGAGGGGTGGTGTAACCAATTAAACAATTTATAATTCTTAATGAACCACATTCAACACAAATTTTGTCCACCTCACGTTCATAAGCCATTTTGATTCCAAGGTAAGCTGCATATCCAATGAGGTATTGGAAGTTTATACATAAGCGGGTGTTGAATTTCAAGAAATAAATAGTAACATAAAGAATAATATAGAATGTCGAAAATCAATTGCTAAAATCAAATATAGATTAAATAACAATCAATAGGTCAATTTTAATTTTGGTCTAAAATGAGCATTCTGCAATTCTACCTCAGAACCTGGAATTAGAATTGAGGCATAGAATTGGAATTGAGAATTCAATTTTGAAAAGGAAAACCAATTCTCGAATTCCAACTCCAATTCAATTTGAACAACCAAACAGGAAACAACAGTCCGTTTTGGAATTCTGTCAAACTGTTCAAGGGCCTTGTCTAAGCTTCCATATTTTGCATCGATGTCTATAATGGCAGTTGCAACTAGAATATCTACACAAATTCCTCTATTCTTTAATATCTGACGACAGTCGCCCTTACGTTACATATAACAAAATCCCTGTGTTCTTTGTCCTTTGATTGATTGGATAGCAGGTAGGATACTGGTAAACGCTGCGGAGTCCGGCTTTAGATCTGTTGATAGTGTTTGGTTGAAAGTTTCTTAAGTCTTTTCAACAAACTCCTTTTACACATATCCTCGAATCATGGCATTCCATAAGATCACATCTCTTTGTAGTATCTTGTGAAGCTACTCCAATTCAAACATTTCCCAAAATTAAATTCACTTATCTTACTAAGCCATTCACAGAACCTCAAATGCTATTCCTTTTGAAACATTCATTAAAAGAACTGGTTCTGAGATGATTCTATCAGAGTAAGATTTGTCCAACAAAACAAACGTTTTTGAATAGGCGATTATCCTAAAAGGTTGACATAGGATACCAGATGAGCAACGTCACGGCTTCCTCGAATAGAGACTTTTCTCGCCATTATAATTTACAGAAATTCAAAAATCACATCACAGAGAATATTCCGTGACCATTTTGTACTGAGCACTAGCGTCGCTTCACATAAATTTCGAGTTTACAGCCACCGATATGATTCAGAAGTGTTCCATCATATTAAAAGCTGATTGGGAAGTATCAAACATTTCATTACGTGTATGGAGGTAACCATAGATGCCTTATCTCGACCATAGACATCAGAAGCAGCGTGCAGCACGTTGGAAGATCCAGTAAAGCGCATTAAATTCTAATGTCCAAATCTTGTGAATCATTTGTCTCGGTGCATTGAATATTGAATTCGATTGTTTTATACTGTTTTGCTGTGATAGCAGCGCTATCTAATGTCGTTATTTCTTGTTTTGTGGGGATGACGGGGATCGAACTGTTTTTTTTGTTGCATTATTTACATATGTGTAATGTGATTGCTTCTTTTAATAATTAAAAAATAAAAAATAATTAGTAGATATACTTTGAATTTATATGGATTTGGGTATGAATTTTGATGAATAGTTTCTATATCACACGTCATCTTTTTAATAAATTGTGTTCAATTAATTGTACTCATCTTCTACATAATTTATTAGAGGGGTTGTGCAACTTCATTGCTATTCATAGCATATGATTATTAAGACATTTGCACATTGATATTGATAAAAATATTTATTAGAAAAATATGCATTGCATCACTTTTGTGAATTTTGTTGGAGTCTAATAGCATGTGTCAGTTGTCACCTTGAAATAACCAATTTTTTAAGGTTGTGTGCATAATGATTCCTTATGGATTCATTGTAACTACAATAAGTGGAAACAATAGCTAGGGGAAGCACACCAGTAGTTGTTGTACCTAATTTTGTGCACCCATATATCCTAAATGGGACATCAAATTTTGATAGTTTTTATTGTTGTCTCTATATGCAACTTAACAATTTTTAACTATTGTTATGGATTCTTGGTAGTAACAACACACATTGTGGGATCTATTATGCATGCAAGGGTAAAAAATATAATCATTTAAAAGTGTTGTATGATAACTATATAAAGATGCCTCAATAAATGTGCACTGCAGCCACCTTAAAATTTTCCAATACTTATATGCACAAATGTCTTACTCATTTAAAAATTGTCATTAATGAGATTTTAGTTATCATTTTTTTGGTCTATTTAAAGTTACTAATTGGAGCTTTGGGTCAGCAAGGAATTATCAGTTACTGGAACATGGGTGGTAAGTGGTGTTCTTACCCTATAAGATCTTTAATTACATTTCAAGTAACCCAAAAGCTACCATCAAAATCAAATACACTATTTATGAGCTTAGGGTACACAAAGTAAGGGTGTCCGAGTATTGGTATCCTTCCTCTAAATGAGCTCTAAAATTAAGTATAATTATTGAATGAAGAAATATAATAGCATGTTGATTAATTAAATTATATAAAACACACTCTCCTTAGTGTTGTCTTATTTTAATGTTTATAATGAGAAACATTTGATGGGAGAAAGATTGAGTTTGAATCATCCTTAAAGTCCTCAAAAAAAGTTTTAACAACTACATAGGTGCATAATTTTTATGGCAAGATTTTTTTCAATTAGTCTACATTTTTTTAAAAGAAGGTTATAACTTTTAGTTAAGGGATTTTTAGAATAATGTCATTCATTTGAGATAAAAATAAGTTAAATAGAGATCTGCATGCATTCATAAGCTCAACATTAATGGAGTGTTTCAAAACTTGATTAGAAAGTGAAGAGAATAATCTCACCTTAGAATACCATACTAAGAGCCTCAGTGATAAAACTAATCACAAAACTAAGGCCCCTCAACTATTGGAAACTTTGAGATGCTAAGAGTGGGGTGAATCAACATACATTGAAAACAAACTAATTACTAATCATTCATTAATCTAAGTTATGTGTATAAGTAAATAATTAAAATATAAAGGAAAACACACATAACAATAAAATTCTACCTAGAAAAGCAATAAAAACCATGGTGAGAATCACACTTGCTATATCAAGAATTGATTGCTTTTTTTTAGACTAGAGGCTAAGAAGGTAATTTGTCCTTATTTGGACTTGTAGACTAAGGCACACTTCCTTAGAGAAACATACACATGCATTGGAAATCATTGAAGATCACTTCTCTAAAAAAAAGATTCATTAACAATGATTATAATGATTTATGATGATTAAAATGAGCACAAACACATTCTTATACAAAGATAATTATAGTTAATTATTTAAGTGTCTATGGCTATTTTTATCTCTTCGTATTTGTACATCTATACTTTTTCACTTCACAATATGTCATACATAATCATACACAAATCTTAAAGTCATATTTGAACGATATCTAGCAATATATATCCCCCACAACACAAACTAACATTTATTTGGCCAACCTAATAAGATGTAGATTGTAATGCATGAACTATTGGATCCAAACATCATCTTCAATGCATAACAAATGGAAAAAAACTTTGTGAATCATCACACCATGTTAGTACACTTTCCTCTAGATTCAAAATCTTTATCACAATCATTACACAGTAATCCAAGGTACAAAACGTATTCAATCAGCTTCAAGAATGAAGCTTATAAACATGCATTAGTGACACAAAAACACAAAATTAAGTGGAAAAATCCAGAACTACTATGGATTCCCAACTTAGAATAACCTAATCTCAACATAATTATATTACCAAAATTCATCATAAAAACTATTGAAGAGGGAGGAATATAGAACATTCTTGCAAATGAGTACTTTATTCTTATCGAACTAATATACATGAATACCATAGCTTCTACTTCCAAGTAAATTGGATAATGAAAACTAAGATGTAGAATCCTCTAGCATTTTTCAATGTATTATAATCTAACTAAAAAGTGAAATGTCAAACAACATTAAAAAGATAAGGGTACTGTAACAAACTATTTAGTAGAATAATCATTCATAGTAGTTTCTATATGCAAACAACTAAAAACATCTCCAATGCTCCAAAATAGTCTCGAGACCTCAAGTTATACCACATATAATTTTCCTCCACCAATATATTCTTACATGTTATAATATATATACATTACTATCATTTTACCACTTTGGAGCACACAAGGACATTTTAGAGCATAACTCATAAACATCTATATCCATCTTAAATAGACATTAAGTACAAGTTTGACATCAATGAAAAAATAATATTCATATCTACAATATATTTTTGGTTCCTAAGCCTACAATGGTTTTTGTCAATGTGTCTTTGATTTACAACAATTTAAATGTGAAAATGATAATTTGTAATGCTATTATAAATGTTGAATTTGGTGATCGTGAAGTAAAAGAATAGGAAACTTATTGATTGTGAATCTATGTGTATTTGAAATTTAAAATTGAATTAATGAATTGTGGATATTTTATTTTTGCGAATGTACAAAGGGAAATAGAAGGAAAAAAATGCATGTAGACATCACTTCCATTTCTATGAATTGCACATCTAGGAACTAAGATGCCCCCAAGATGCTCAAGAGGTGACTCAAGCACTAAGTGTGGACAATTAACTCCTTCACTAAAATATGTAATTGAGGAAATGAAAATAATAAGATCTAATAATGTATATAGATAACTAGGAAAATCACTAAGAAAATAATAAAAATATATATTGTAATAGGTAGACAATGAGTTGTGATTGACGAAAATAGAAACCAGAAGATGAAACTGACCTGTAATAGAAAATTAAGCTGAGAATGGTAGGAACATGATGAAAATGTTGATATGTTCCTAGTGTTTTTGGCTGAATTTTTCATAGATCATCTGATTGTACATGTTTTTCCTAGATTTGAACCAACGACTATGTAACCTATTCCCGCACATAGAAATGAGAAAAAAGGTTGGCTAAAGTGGTTTTTCCAATGGTCAAAATCCTATTTAGGAATCAACCTTGGAAATTAAATGAAATTTCATAAAGGAAAGTATATATAAAGGAAAGTATATATAAAGGAAAGTAATAGGTGTACCTTGCATAAAACATATTGAATAGATGTAGAAATCTCTCATACCCATGAATATGCTTTAATGTGCTTGAAATCCAGAGATTTGACCTTGTAATGAGAAGTAGAATAAAGGATACCCTGATAGATGCATATATATATATATATAAATTACACTCCTATATCTTGAATGTATATATGCTTGATAACAATTGTAAAAATTAAGAGACAAGGATGGAAGGATGATTCTTCTTAGTTGATTAATAATTCCTCTACTTGGCCATCACAGGAGAGAAAAATTCATCAATTAAAGGATACTGCCTTGGGCTTGAATGATCTTGAAAAACTAGAGACTTGGAGATCTTTAGCTTGTGTGCTTGTCTTCAATTATTGAGTCTAATTGTTCTTTCTTTCTTGAAAACTTGATAGACTGATTGCCAAAATGCTTGCATATGGTTGTGATATAATCTTGCATTTGATAATGGATGTCAAAATAGAAAGTGATAAGGGGTTCTTAATTATACTAAATCCATCATTTTAGTAATAAAATTTTATCTAGACTAACCATAGAAAGAAATTCATGGAGAAAACCCCCTCCATCGAGCCCCAGTTTAAATTTGGGCCCCAAAACCTAGGAAAACATTTACATTGGTGACATGTCCTATGAACATGTTACCATTTTAATATTAAGTTCCTAGGAAAATATACTCAAATTCAAACTAGATCTTGGGAAGAGTGAAAATTAGTGGGAAATGGAGAATTAGCTTTCCAAGATCAAGCATAATTGACATTAAAATATTAAAATTGCCAAAATGGGTCTACCAGGTCCTAATAAAGCATCTAATCATAGCTGATAATTTTTTACTATGGTACATCTATCCCATACTTTTGAAAGAGTATGATAAAATCTCATGCTCATGTTAATGTATATCAATGAAAAATAATAATCTTATCAAGGTTAAGGAGTCAAAGAAACATCAAGCCCATGGGTGACTTAATTCTTCATCAAATCCAAAACCGAGAGAGAGAGAGAGAGAGAGAGAGAGAGAGAGAGAGAGAGAGAGAGAGAGAGAGAGAGATTTCCTTACTATGGCTCATAAGGAAAAATGTTGCAAAATATGGAATTGAAAGGTGTAGCAAGTTGTGTTATGCTAGTCAAGCCAACTAAGAGGATCAACAATTAAGAAAATTATTTTCCCTTTTAAGGGGTCTGACAAGGATGATCAATCATGAAGAAATAATTGTCTCTATAGGGATCAAATAAAAGGAAAAGATCAATCCTAAAGGAAAGAATTGTCTTCATAGGGATCAAAGAGGGAGGATCAATCCTTAATAAAAAAGTAGTCTCCATCAAGGGATCCAATGAAAGGATGAACATAAGGAAAACATTATATCCTTGTCTATCCGTAGAAAAGGTTGCATTGAAGCATTGTATGTGTGTGTGCAAAAATGTGAAATAAGGAGAATAGTATATTCCCCCACATTAAAATGATTTTAAATAGTTGAATGTGAGTAATGGATTTAACAGATCATACATGCACCCCACAAGAAATATTTCCACTATGAAATGCCCCCAAGAAATGAAAAATAAAAAAAAATAAACACATGAAAAAATAGTGCATAGAAGGGATCTACTAAATCTAGGGTCAGGATGATCATATGATAATACATGATATATTATATCAAAATTAAATATCATCATCCCCTAAAGGTAGAAGAACTACAAAAATAATGGAAGAATTTCACATAGGAGTTACAAAGAAGAGTCTTTTTATACATGTATCATATAGATGAAAAGGAATAGGTAGGTACCATTTTCATCATCCCTAATCAGATAACACAAGACACATTTATGAAAAAGGGAACATGTATGACATAACATGTAATAATATATATAAGAAGTGAGATAAAAATAGAGGAATGTTACAAATTTTTTACTCCTTTATCACCTTACACCAATAGAGCCACAAGGGTCATCTAAAAAAGAAATCTAAACAAAATATATATCAAGTAGTACATTACGGGGTAAGCACATTTAGAAAAGAAAACACATAAAATCCATCACAGATGAGGAGCTAGTAAAGCATATTGTCTACCCCAGATCTTTGTCTATAGTATTTAGTGAAGGTAGGAAACATGTAAGAGGAGAAACATCAAGCATGATAGATAGAATAATGTCCAGTTCTAAACAAGGACCATCCTATGAAAATGGTCACTTCGTTCATCACTAGGACTAAGAGAAAATTATTGTGAAAACATAGTTGGTAAATCATGATTAACATTAATAGGCTCACACATATACTCAGAATCACTCTAGCATGAATATAATCATTATTTTCATTTGTATCATCAAAATCATCATCATCACAAGTATCTTCTTGATCCAAATCAATTGTAATACACTTTAAGATATGAATACAATTATCATGTTTGTTCAATTTCATCTTTTTCAAGTTAACTTCCTCCTTTGGGTCAAGCATAGGTTGATCAAAGGGAATCATAGCATTAGTATGTGTTTTAGGTGATGAAAGGTTTTGGGAAGCATGTTGATGATCTCTAGCATGATCTTTATAGTGGTGGTCATGAGCACAAAATTTATGCTTGGATCTCCTCAAAATTTGGCTTGGTTTGGGATCAATCAACAGTGGGCCCTTTTCTTCCTTAAGAGGAAGAACGAAAGGAAACACAATAATTTGTGAGATATCATCAAAAGAACATTTATAAGGTATATGAGGTAGAAATGATGTATATATAGGAGGTGTAGGAATATTTATATAGGTCTAGGGAAAGGAAATGAGATATCCTTAGGTTTTCTAAGCTCAGAAATATTTTGGATTTTTTAGTTTTAATATGAGAAAAATAGATTATATATAAGGGGTTGAGTTGGTTGAGGCAGAAAAGGCCAAAATAAATCAAATTTGTACCATTCTAAAAACTAAGGACCCTTATTAGGTTCTCATGTTTAGCCCTATTTTAGTATGTATAGGTTCTGACATTAATTTCACATCGTTCTAGCACATTTGCATCCATCAAATAAATATTATTTGTTCAAAACTTGATAATGGCTCTAACTTCTATGTATGATTTCCCATTTTCATCCTATCACATAATTTATCCTCCACTTAAGTCATATACATTTATTTTTGGATTTTGAGATTTTCCTTGATTTCCTAGCAGATGGTGGCTTTCACCCACTTCTTTCTAGCACACTCCCCTAGACTTGAGAAAAGTTTGACAAAAAAATTCAAGACTAGGTTGACTAAGCGAGCCTTGTCCTAGAGCATTGTGACAAACTGGGCTTCAGGCCCAATATGAGGGTTTATCTTCAAGATCTTTAATTGGGGGACTAGCCTTGTGAAATTTGATCCCTGCGATGTGTATAAAAGGAGACCTCTTTCCCTCATTTCCAAACCTATAATTCATCATCAATTTACATCCATAATTATAACCCAACTTCATAGAACAAATCTATTAGATTCATTTAATAGATTCAAGTGCAAGAAAGTATCAATTAGTGAAGGTATTCATCATCAAGCATTCAAGTGTAAGGAAGTTATAAAACATTTCAAGTATTTATTATATCATTTCCATCATACATTCAAGACATTTCCTTCCATAGATCTAGCTTCTTTCCCCCATTTGAGGTCAAGAAAAGGATTTTGCAATCAAGGGAGGAGATCTACATTCATCCATCAATTCTTCTTCTTCTTCTATTTCTTCTTGAATCCAACATTGTGGAAAGCTACAACATGCATCATTAAAGGGTTTAGTTTTATGATTTCCTATTGGGTTTTTGTGGATTTCAAGATATTCCATCAACACTTACAATAATCTCCAAAGACACATTTGCATCATTAATGTATAAGCTGATTTATGTTTTAGATCTAGATTTTATTTCCCCTTAAGCAATTTCTATTTCATTTCAAGGTTGATTCCTATGTAGGGGCTTGACAAAGGCAATAACCTTTCCAAAACATTTTCCCCATATTTTTAATTTGAAGGAACATTTTTCGAAGTTTTAGATCTAGATTTAGGAGTCTTAAAATCAGTTACAGGATCTCTATAATTTTCATCAGTTTTGGAGTTAAAATGACAAGGTTGACTTTTTGGATAGTCTCTTGGACTAGGTTGACTAAGTTGGAATTGTCCTTTGGGTCGGATATTTTCATATATAGAAGTTACATGTGTTACCTCTCCATATCCAAAATATTACCTAATTCTGACATCTTTGTAATAGTCAAAATCAAATATGAAGGTCAATTTTCATCTTCCTATTTTCAAGGTGACTTCATTCTTCCTATTTTGTCCTTCCACTTACGTTTACATATCAGATATATATTTCTTTCATCATTTACATATCAGTCACATCATATAATCACACTTTATTCAATAAGGAATACCCAAATCCCCCTTTTGCCTCCGTCTTGCACTAACACCCATGCATCGATGTCTATAATGGCAGTTGCAACTAGAATATCTACACAAATTCCTCTATTCTTTAATATCTGACGACAGTCGCCCTTACGTTACATATAACAAAATCCCTGTGTTCTTTATCCTTTGATTGATTGGATAGCAGGTAGGATACTGGTAAACGCTGCGGAGTCCGGGTTTAGATCTGTTGATAGTGTTTGGTTGAAAGTTTCTTAAGTCTTTTCAACAAACTCCTTTTACACATATCCTCGAATCATGGCATTCCATAAGATCACATCTCTCTGTGCTATCTTGTGAAACTACTCCAATTCAAACATTTCCCAAAATTAAATTCACTTATCTTACTAAGTCATTCACAAAAGCTCAAATGCTATTCCTTTTGAAACATTCATTAGAAAACCTGGTTCTGAGATGATTCTATCAGAGTAAGATTTGTCCAACACAACAAACGTTTTTGAGTAGGCGATTATCCTAAAAGGTTGACACAGGATACCAGATGAGCAACGTCATGGCTTCCTCGAATAGACTGTTCTCGCCATTATAATTTACAGAAATTCCAAAATCACATCACAGAGAATATTCCGTGACCATTTTGTACTAAGCACTAGCGTCGCTTCACAGAGGTGCCCATAACATAAATTTCGAGTTTACAGCCACCCATATGATTCAGAAGTGTTCCATCATATTAAAAGCTGATTGGGAAGTATCAAACATTTCGTTACGTGTACGGAAGTGACCATAGGTGCCTTATCTCGACCATAGACGTCAGAAGCAGCGTGCAGCACGTTGGAAGATCCGGTAAAGGGCATTAAATTCTAATGTCCAAATCTTGTGAATCATTTGTCGCGGTGCATTGAATATTGAATTCGATTGTTTTATACTGTTTTGCTGTGATAGCAGCGCTATCTAATGTCGTTCTTTCTTGTTTTGTGGGGATGACAGGTATCGAACTGCTTTTCTGCTGCATTCTTTGTATATGTGTAATGTGATTGCTTCTTTTAATAAAAAAAATAAATTAGTAGGTATACTTTGAATTTATATGGATTTGGGTATGAATTTTGGTCGATAGTTTCTATATCACATGTTAGTTTTTTTACAAATTGTGTTCAATTAATTGTGCTCATTTTCTACATAATTTATTAGAGGGGTTGTGCAACTTCATTGCTATCCATAGCATATAGTTATTAAGACATTTGTACATAGATATTGATAAAAATATTTATCAGAAAAATATGCATTGCATCACTTTTGTAAATTTTGTTGGAGTCTAATAGCATGTATCTATTGTCAGATTGAAATGACCAATTTTTTAGGGTTGTGTGCATAATGATTCCTTATGGATTCATTGTAATTACAAGAAGTAGAAACAATAACTAGGCGAAGCACACTAGTAACTATTATAGCTAACTTTATGCACCCATAGATCCTAAATGGGACATCAAATTTTGATAGTTTTTATTGTTGTCTCTATATGCGATTTAACAATTTTTAACTATTGTTATGGATTCTTTGTAGTAACAACACACATTGTGGGATCTATTATGCATGCAAGGGTAAAAAATCTAGTCATTTAAAAGTGTTGTATGATAACTATAAAGATGCATCAATAAATGTGCACTACAACAACCTTAAAATTTGCCAATACTTATACGCACAAATGTCTTAGTCATTAAAAAATTGTCATTAATGAGATTTTAGTTATCATTTTTTGGTCTATTTAATGTTAGTAATTGGAGCTTTAGGTCAGCAAGGAATTATCAGTTCTTGGAATATGGGTGGTAAGTGGTATTCTTACCCTGTAAGATCTTCAATTGCATTTAAAGTAACCCAAAAACTACCATCAAAATCAAATACACTTTTTATGAGCTTAGGGTACACAAAGTAAGGGTGTGCGAGCATTAGTAGCCTTCCTCTAAATGAGCTCCAAAATTAAGTATAATTATTGAATGAAAAAATATAATAGCATGTTGATTAATTAAATTATATATAAAACACTCTCCTTAGTGTTGTCTTATTTTAATGTTTATAATGAAAAAAAATTGATGGGTGCAAGATTGAGTTCGAATCATCCTTAAAGTCCTAAAAAAAATTTTTAACAACTACATATGTGCATAATTATTATGACAACATTTTTTTCAATTATTCTACATTTTTTAAAAAGATGGTTATAATTCTTAGTTAAGGGAGTTGTTCAAAATAATGTCATTTATTTGAAGTAAAAATAAGTTAAATAGATTTATGCATGCTTTCATAAGTTCAACATTAATGGAGTGTTATAGAACTTGATTAGAAAGCGAAGAGAATAATCTAACCTTAGAATACCATACTAAGATCCTCGGTGATAAAACTAATAACAAAATTAAGGCCCCTCAACTAATGGAAACTTTTAGATGTTAAGAGTGGGTTGAATCAACATACATTGAAAACAAACTAATTACTAATCATTCATTGATCTAAGTTATGTGTGTAAGTAAATAATTAAAATATAAAGAGAAACACACATAACAACAAAATTCTACCTAGAAAAGATAAAGCAAGAAAAACCATGGTGAGAATCACACTCGCTATATCAAGAATTGATTTTTTTTTTTTTTTTTAGACTAGAGGCTAAGGAGGTCATTAGTCCTTATTTGGACTTGTAGACTAAGGCACACTTCCTTAGAGAAAAATACACATACATTGGAAATCATTGAAGATCACTTCTCTAGAGAAAAGATTCATTAACAATGATTATAATGATTTATAATGATTAAAATGAGTACAAACACATTCTTATACAAAGATGATTATAGTTAATTGTTTAAATGTCTATGGCTCTTTTCATCTCTTCCTATATGGACATCTATACTTTTTCACTTCACAATATGTCATACATAAGATCATACACAAATCTTATAGTCATATTTGAAGGATATTTGCCAATATATATCGCCCATCACACAAACTAACATTTATTTGGCCAACCTAATAAGATGCAGATTGTAATGCACAAACTATTGGATCCAAACATCATCTTCAATGCATAATGAATGGAAAAAAAATATGTGAATAATCAAACCATATAAGTACACTTTCCCTTAGATTCAAAATCTTTATTACAATCATTACACAGTAATCCAAGGTACAAAACATATTCAATCAGCTTCAAGAATGAAGTTTGTAAACACGTGTTAGTCACACAAAAACACAAAAAGAAGTGGAAAAATGCAGAACTACAATGTAATCAAAAATTAGAATAACCTAATATCAACATAATTATATCACCAAAATGCATCATCAAAACTATTGAAGAGGGAGGAATGCAAAACATTCCTGCAAACGAGTACTCTATTCTTATCAAACTAGTATACATGAATACCATAGCTTCTACTTCCAAGTAAATTAGATA
The DNA here is from genome assembly GCA_027943335.1 of Chamaecyparis obtusa. Classification (NCBI taxonomy): domain Eukaryota; kingdom Viridiplantae; phylum Streptophyta; class Pinopsida; order Cupressales; family Cupressaceae; genus Chamaecyparis; species Chamaecyparis obtusa. The sequence goes on from BSBK01009129.1 coordinate 274,467, forward strand.
ATGAAAACTAAGATGTCACATCCTCCAACATTTTTAAATGTATTATAATCTAACTAAAAAGTGAAATATGTCAAAGAACATTGAAACGAGAAGGCTACTCTAACAAACTATTCACTAGAATAATCATTCATAGTAGTTTCTATATGCAAACAATTAAAAACATCTCCAACACTCCAAAATAGTCTTGAGACCTCTAGTTATACCACATATAATTTGTCTCCACCAATATTTTCTTACCTTTTATAATATATATACATTGTACCACTTTGGAACACACAAGGACATTGTAGAGCATAACTCATAGACATCTATATCCATCTTAAAGAGACATTAAGTACAAGTTTGACATCAATGAAAAAATAATATTCATATCTACAAAATCTATTTGGCTCCTAAGCCTACAATATTTTTTGTCAATGTGTCTTTGTTTTACAATAATTTAAATGTGAAAATGATAATTTTTAATGCTATTATAAATGAGGTATGCACAAATTTAAAGTTGGTGAATATATTTTAAATTCTTTAGGTGTAGGAAAATCTACACATCAGATAACTAGAAAGATTCCACTAGGACTACTTACTTTTTGAATGAGTGAAATGTTGACTTTGGTGATCATGGAGTTAAAGAATAGGAAAATTATTGATTGTGAATTTATTTGTATTTGAAATTTAAAATTGAATTAATGAATTGCGAATGTTTTATTTTTGCAAATGTACAAAGGAAAATAGAAGGAAATAAAAAAATGCATGTAGAGATCACTTCCATTTCTATGAACTGCACATCTAGTAACTAAGATGCCCCCAAGGGGCCCAAGAGGTGACTCAAACACTAAGTGTGGAAAATTAATTCCTTTACTAAAATATGTAATAGAGGAAATGAAAATAATAAGATGTAATAATGTATATAGATAACTAGGAAATTCACTAAAAACATAATAAAAATATTCTGTAATAGGTAGAAAATGAGTTGTAATTGATGAAAATAGAAACCAAAAGATGAAACTGATCTTTAATAGAAAATTGGGCTGAGAATAGTAGGTATATGATGATGTAATGTTGATGTATTCCTGGTGTTTTTGGCTGAATTTTTCATAGATCATCTGATTGTACGTGTTTTCCCTAAATCTGATCCAGTGACTATGTAACCTATTCTTGCACATAGAAAAATGGGGAAAAAGGTTGGCTAAAGTGGTTTTTCCAATGGTAAAACTCCTATTTAGGAATCAACCTTAGTAATTAAATGAAATTCCATAAAGGAAAGTAGATATAAAGGAAAATAATAGATGCACCTTGGATAAACCATTGTGAATAGATGTAGAAATTTCTCATACCCATGAAGATGCTTGAATGTGCTTGAAATTCAAAGATTTGACCTTGTAATGAGAAGTAGAATAAAGGATACCAGCATAGATGCATAGATATATTAATTACACTCCTAGATCTTGAATGTAGATATGCTTGATAAAACTTGTAAAAAATGAGGGAGAAGAAAGATCAGAGGATCATTCTTCTTAGTTGATTAATAATTCCTCTACTTGGCCATCACAGGAGAGAAAATTTCATCAATTAAAGAATATTACATTGGTCTTGAATGATCTTGAAGAACTAGAGACTTGGAGATCTTTACCTTGGGTCCTTGCCTTCAAATATTGAGTCCAATTGCTCTTTCTTTCTTTCTTGAAAACTTGATAGATTGATTTCCAAAATGCTTGCATATGGTTGTCATATAATCTTGCATTTGATAATTGATGTCAAAATAAAAAGTGATAAGGGGTTCTTATACTAAACTCATCATTTTAGGATTCAAATTTGATATAGACTGACCATAGCAAGAAATCCATGGAGAAAACCCCCTCCATAAGGCCCTAGTTTAAATTTGGGCCCCAAAACCTAGGAAAACATTTCTATTGGTGACATGTTCTAGGAACATGTTGCCATTAATAGTAAGTTCCTAGGCAAATATAGTCAAATTCAAACTAGAGCTTGGGAATAGTGAAAATGAGTGGGAAATGGAGAATTAGCTTTCCAGGATCAAGCATAATGGACATTAAAATATTAAAATCACCAAAAAGGGTCTAACAGGTGCTAATAAAGCATCTCATCATAGCTGATAAATTTTTACTATGGTACATCTATCCCATACTTTAGAAAGATTATGATACAAGCTCATGCTCATGTTAAAGTATAGCAATGCAAGATAACAATCTTATCAACTTGGTTAAGGAGACAAAGAAACATCAAGCCCCCAAGTGACTTAAGTCTTCATCAAATCCAAACCAAGTTAAGAGAGGAATCACTAAGAGAGAGAGAGAGAGAGAGAGAGAGAGAGAGAGAGAGAGAGAGAGAGAGAGAGAGATTACAAAATATGGAATTGAAAGGTCTAGCAAGTTGTGTTATGCTAGTCAAGCCAACTAAGAGGATCAACCCTTAAGAAAATAATTATCTATGTTAAGGGGTCTGACAAGGGTGATCAATCTTGAAGAAATAATTGTCTCTATATGGATCAAATAAAAGGAAAAGTTCAATCCTAAAGGAAAGCATTGTCTCCATGGGGATCAAAGAGGGAGGATAAATCCTTAATAAAATCATTGTCTCCATCAAGGGATACAATGAAAGGATGAACATAAGGAAATCATTGTCTCCTTGTCTATCCCTATAATAGGTTGCATTGAATAATTGTATGTGTGTGTGCAAAATGTGAAATAAGGAAAAGAGTATATGCCCCCACATTAAAGTGATTGTGAATAGCTAAATGTGAGCAATGGATTTAACAGATCATACATGAACCCACAAGAAACATTTCCACTATGAAATTCACCCAAGAAAGGAAAAAACAAATAAAATGAACACATGAAAAAAGAGTTTATACAAGAGATCTACTAACTCTAGGGTCCATATGATCATATGATAATACATGATATAATCTATCAAAATTAAATTTCATTATCCCCTAAAGGTAGAAGAACTAAATACACAATGGAAGAATGTCACATAAGAGTTACAAAGAATAGTATTTTTATACCCGCATCATAAAGATCAAAAGGAATGGGTAGCTACCATTTGCGTCATCCCTAATGAGACAACACAAGACACATTTATGAACAAAGGAACATGCATGACATAATATGTAACAACATAGAGAAGAAGTGAGATAAAAATAGAGGAATGCTACAAAATTTTGATTCCTTTATCACCTTACACCAACAAAGAAGCAAGGGTCCTAATAAAGAAATCTAAACAAAATGAATATCAAGTAGTACATTATGATGTAATCACATTACAAAAATAAAATACATAAAATCCATTGCACACGAGGAGCTAGTAAAGCATATTTTCTACCCCGAATCTTGGTCTATAGTATAGTGTAGGTAGGAAACATGCAAGAGGAGAAACATCAAGCATGGTAGATAGAATAATGTCCAGTTCTAAACAAGGACCATGCTATGAAAATGGTCACTTTTTCTCATCACTAGGACTAAGAGAAAAATTATTGTGAAAACATAGTTGGTAAATCATGATTATCATTAATAGGCTCAAACATATAGTCAGAATCACTCTAGCATGAATATCATCATTATTTGCATTTTTATCATCAAAGTCATCATCATCATGAGTATCTTCTTCATCCAAATCAATTGTAATACAATTTAAGAAATGAATAAAATTTTCATGTTTTTTCAATTTCATCTTTTTCAAGTTAACTTCCTCCTTTGAATCAAGCATAGGTTGACCAAAGGGAATCATAGCATTAGTATGTGGTTTAGGTGATGAAAGGTTTTGGGAAGCATGTTGATGATCTGTAGCATGATCTTTATAGTGGTGGTAATGAGCACAAAAGTTATGCTTGGATCTCCTCAAAATTTGGCTTCGTTTGGGATCAATCAACAGTGGGCCCTTTTCTTCCTTAAGAGGAAGAATGAAAGGAAACACAATAAGTTGAGAGATATCATCAAAAGAACTTTTATAAGGTATATGAGGTAGAAATGAGGTATATATAGAAGGTTTAGGAATATTTATAGGTCTAGGGAAAGGAAATGAAATATCCTTAGGTTTTCTAAGATCACAAATCTTTTGGATTTTTTAGTTTTGATATGATCAAAAGAGATTATATATAAGGGGTTGAGTTGGTTGAGGCATAGAAGGCCAAAATAAATCAATTTTTTACCATTCTAAAAACCAAGCACCCTTATTAGGTTCTCACATTTAGCCCCATTTTAGTATGTATATGTTTTGACATTGATTTCACGTCCTTCTAGCACATTTGCATCCATCAAATAAAGATTATTTGTTCAAAACTTGATAATGGCTCTAAGTTCTATGTATGATTTCCTATTTTCATCCTATCACATAATTTATCCTCCACTTAGGTCCTATACATTTATTTTTGGATTTCAATATTTTCCTTGATTTCCTAGCAGATGGCGGCTTTCACCCCCTTCTTTCAAGCACACTCCCCTAGACCTAGGAAAAGTTTGAAAAATAATTTCAAGACTAAGTTTACTAAGTGAGCCTTGTTTTAGGCCCAATGTGAGGGTTTATTATCTTCAAGATCTTCAATTGGGGGACTAGCCTTGTAAAATTTGATCCCTAAGATGTGTATAAAAGGGAATCTCTTTCCCTCATTTCCATACCCATAATTCATATTCAATATACATCCATAATTACAACCTAGCTGCATAGAAAAAATCTATTTTTCATTTAATAGATTCAAGTGCAAGAGAGTATCAATTAGTGAAGGTATTCATCATCAAGCATTCAAGTGTAAGAAAGCTATGAGGAATTTCAAGTATTTATTCTATCATTTCCATCATACATTAAAGAAATTTCCTTCCATAGATATAGCTTCTTTCCCCCATTTGAGGTCAAGGAAAGGAGTTTGCAATCAAGGGAGGAGATCTACATTCATCCATCAATTCTTCTTCTTCTTCTTCTTCTTCTTCTTCTATTTCTTCCTCAATCCAACATTGTGGAAAGATACAATATGCATCATTAAAGGGTTTGGTTTTATGATTTCCTATTGGGTTTTTGTGGAGTCCAAGATATTCCATCAACACTTACAATAATGTCCAAAGAGAAATTTGTATCATTAATGTATAAGCTGATTTATGTTTTAGATCTAGATCATATTTATCCTTACACAATTTCTATTTCATTTCAAGGTTGATTGTTATGTAGGGGCTTGACAAAGGCAATAACCTTTCCAAAACATTTTCTCCATATTTTTAATGTGAAGGAGCATGTTGTGAAGTTTTAGATCTAGATTTAGGAGTCTTAGAATTGGTTATAGGATCTCTACAATTTTCATCAATTATGAAGTTAAAATGACAAGGTTGACTTTTTTTATAGTATCTTGGACTAGGTTGACTAAGTTGGAATTGTTATTTGGGTCTTATATTTTCATAGATTGAAGTTACAGGCATTATATTTCCAGATCCAGAATATTACCTAATTTTGACATTTTTGCAATAGTTAAAATCAAATATCAGGGTTATTTTTCCTCTTCCTATTTTCAAGGTGACTTCATTCCTCCTATTTTTTCCTTCCACTTACTTTTACATATCAAATATACATTTCTTTCATCATTTACATATCAGTCACATCATATAATCACACTTTATTCAATAAGGAATACCCAAATCCCCCTTTTACCTTGATCTTGCATTTACACCCATTCATCCTTTTTAGGATGTGCTAATCAACTTTGTTTAAGGGTGGGTTTGTATACCAATGCATAATATGATTTAGTGAGTGGTTTACATACAAGTATCTCTCACCATTGTGAGGAAATTTCAAACACTTGTGGATAGGCGAGGCTATAAGAATCATGGAGGTAATCTAAGGAAGACTATATTTGAATTGAAACTAATCAGAAGTTGGGATGACAACAATGGTAACATCTAAAGCTTTACCACCAACTTGAACAGAAAATAAAAGAGATCCATATGTAGAATAAATGAAACCATTGCAATTTTGTATCATAATGTCATATTTATCATAGAAATTATGTTTCAATTGTCTATTTAATATACGCTCTTTAGTTATCAAATTCACCACAAAAATAGGGTCAATAAGAATACCATGAGAATAGAGATCATTAACCATTTCAAAAACATAAAAAGGACCATTAAGTGTCTTAATTATCTCACTAGATTCAAAGATAATGCAAATCTCAATCTTGGGTGTAGGTTTTGGTTTGGTTTGATCAATGAGGTTAACAATGTTATTGGCTTTAGTACACTTATCATCATAGTCAACAACATGGGAAGAAGAAAGAAAAGATTGAATAGACTCAATGTGGTTGGTTGAATGAGATGGAAAAGGGTTAGTATAGATTTGCAAGTTTTGGTTGGAAGGTGCTACATATTTTTCTCCTTGATCAATCACACCCTCAAAATATTGAAACATATTTAAATCAATGAGGTCCTAAATAACATATTTCAAATGGAAACACTTTTTAGTATAATGACCAGGTTGAAGATGCTATTGACAAAAATATTTATGATCAAAGGACTTAGACAAAGTTTTGTATGTGTCAATTGTCTTAACAACATGAATTAACAGCTTAGCATTAGTCAAATTCAACATCACATTATGAAAAGATTCAGAATTCTGAGTAAAGTTATGAGAAGGTCTAAAAATATATGAAAAAGGAGCCACACCTATGAATGCTCCTATCACTTTCTCACCAACATTGTTGGATTAAGTATTGATCTTAATGAAGTTCTTTGGTTTCAAAAACTTGTTAAATTTGTTTGATATGGTATCACACTTATCAACCAGAGCCATTGGAGTTGTGCTCTCAAATTGACTCACTTGAAGGTGATCATTATGAAGCACTACACATAATTGAGTAAAAGAGGAAAATTAAAAAAGATGAATCTTATCTCAAAATGTAATTTTTGGAAATTTAAATGATAATATATTATATATCAATATTAGGTATAGGATAAAAAGTATAAGTATTCAAATGCTTAAATATATGAATTAAATTAGTCACTTTTTCTTTAATTCCTTGTTCAACATGCATTGGAAATTAGTTAAAGAAACTTTAGGACCAATATTGTTTTGACATTGTTGGATGAAAGCATTAAAAAGTTTTTGAAAAGAACCGATGGAATAAGGAGGAAAATAGAAATACCATTGTAAGGACTTATCTTGAAAGGTTCTTGTAAAGAATATAGTCATGAACCTATGAGCATGAGAAAAATGATTGCATGTAATGTTTGAAAGGTTTTGACATGGGTCAAAGGATCACCTTTACCATTATAAGTCTTAAGATGATAAATCTATATGTATTGCAAAATAATTGCATGAATGATATCCAAGGAAAGAGGACTAGAAATGTCATAATTATAAATATTGAACTTGGATTGAATCATTGAAGTAACTTGTTGTTGAAAGAAAGAAACCATTTTATCCAAGATATTAACAATGGAATTAATAGAAATAATAGTAGCAGTCGATATGTGTGAAATGTTTGGAGCATTGTGAAAAATGGAAGGAGTGATAGAATATGAAAAAGGAACACCATTGTCAGTGGGCATTGATGAACTTAAACAAACGCATGTCACACTTGAAGGAATAGTGGTTCAACAATAGGATGAGAAGCCTAATTTTAATTGAGTAGATATTAAATATTTTTGTATTTTCTATATGTCTGTGCATATATATATATATATATATATATATATATATATATATATATATATATATATATATATATATATATATATATATATATATATATATATATATATATATATATATATATATATATATATATATATATATATATATATATATATATATATATATATATATATATATATATATATATATATATATATATATATATATATATATATATATATATATATATATATATATATATATATATATATATATATATATATATATATATATATACAGAGAGAGAGAGAGAGAGAGAGAGAGGTGTATATATACATATATATGAAATATATGTTCATATGATTTTAAAAAAAATATTACATGTATAATTGGATGATTATTTCATGTGATAATTATATGATCTTTTATTATTATCATGTTCATGTATTCTCATTTTATTCATGATCATTGTATGTAGTAAAACTCTTGACCTCCACTCTAAGTTAAGAAAAATCATATTACATGTTAGCCATTCTAAAATGCAACAAAACAAGAAATTTCTACTACAAACTTCGATGAACTAGAACAAGGGCACCCAATAAACCTTGTTTGATTTTATATTTTCTATTTTTGTGGGTATGCTCTCCCAAAACAATGATTTGAAAGAAAAATGAAATCTAATGTGCAAAACTATAAAGATGCAAGAGTGAGGGTTTTGAGAACAAATATGAAGAACTTACCCCAAATCTGAAAAGATCATAGCGAGTGAAATATCTGTGAGGAATAAATACACAAGAAAGTAATTAAGGATCTAAGATTGAAATGAAAGATCTATAAAATAACAATGTAGATGCAAGATTAACAAAGATATGAAAATAAAACTATGGTACTACACAAGAAATAAAATCTAAGCTAGCAATGCCATTTCAAGATCTATGATGATAGAAACAAATTAATGACAAGGATAGTACTAGAATGGTATAATGCTATAATGTTACATGCTCAAGTGAGTTCTCATGTGATCTAGAATGCTTGATGATTATCCTTAAAATGTTAGCCTAAAAAAGAAAGAAATGCCTTCTTTTATAGAAATTGAATATGATTGGATGAAGGATATTAAGAGGCAAAATATTTGATGAATAATATTAAGAGGTAAAAGATAAGTGGCTAGGATGAAGAGGCAAAAGGAATGAGTGGCTAGGATGGAGAGACAAAAGGAATCGGTGGCTAGGATGAAGAGGCAAAAGAAATGAGTGGCTAGGATGAAGAGGAAATGCAAAAGAAAAGTCCACTTTTAGAGGGAAAGAGAAGGATTTAAAATGATTGGTACAAAAATGAGATACAGAGGTGGTCACCTTGGGGAAGGTGATTGTGCACATGATTAGAGGTAATATACCTATAAAACACAATTAGAAGAATAATTAGCAATAAAATAAGCTTAGGGAAGAGGGAAAATAATTAAATTAAAATAAATTTAATATATTAAAGATAGT